>JAUCBJ010001488.1:0-31740 GCA_032718475.1 Nemertoderma westbladi | reverse complement strand
TTGTAATAAATAAGCTGTAATAAATTGACACCATAGTTCTCACTCTAAAAATTGTGAATCATACCAGTGAAAGATCAAAAACCTAAGATCGAGCTATGTGTCTTAGTTTTGTCATCTTTTACTGGTATGATTTTCGTTTTTAGGTCGATACCTAATGCTGGAATCAGTATCATTTTATGCGGTGTCGTCTTCCGACCTAATACAATATACAACGAGTAAGATAATGTAGAAATTGTTAAGGAAATAACACAATTTTAGAGTGAGAACAAAAGTATCAATATATTACCATGAAGAAGATTACAAGTGATGAATTTTATTAAAAACATTCAGTTATATGTATAAATTTGCGATGTGGCATAGTCAACGAAGCAGAGATGAGACGTGTCATAACCATCGACGAATAAGAAAAGAGATGGAGTGCAACGTGGATGAATGGTTGGTTGCATGGATAGGAAATACGTGAAAGAATATGAATCATAGGGTTGTGTGTGTGTGCGTGTGTGTGTGTAATAATCAATAATTATTATAATAAAAAACGCGCAGTATATAATGTTAGTGGTGGTGGTGGTAGCCTTTCAATATGGCACAGATGCTGCGGGATCGGTTAGCTTGAGTAACTACTATGGAAATATTCGTATACGTGTAGCTAGAACGTGGCGGAATTTCAACACGTATCATAATAGCGTTGGGGTAGGCAGGCCGCTTGGTTGGTTGGATTGATTGGTTTGGCGACAGCCGTCGAGGAGTAGCCGTGCGTGGCTAGCGACGGTGGTGGTGGTGGTGGTGAGCTGGCAATCGATTCGATATAATAGCGTAGTGGGGGCTAGCCATGCGTTGAGAAGTTAGGTTACGCGAAGATGAATATGCGATGGTTTGTTGATGCAACGACGCGAATCAATACTCGCGGGTGGTAACAGTTGTCGAGTAAGGCAGGCATCGCGAGGTTAGGCTACGCGTAGGTGATAAGCAACGATTGGTTGAAGGCAACGACACGAATCAATATTGATGGTGACAGATGGTCATTAAACACCTCGATTTAGCGCAGAAATTTGGCATTTTTTAATTGCCTCCGAGATGCGGGCCGTAGCCCAAGCTAGGGAGGAGTTATTGATGAACTATGCTTCTCCTACTACTAACAGGTATGAGGCTCTTGCTTCTGAGGCGGCAGATCACTGTGAGGGCTATACTGCCTTTACAGAAGCAGTTAAGTTAGCAGCTGCAGAAACAGTTCCTGTATACCCTCGAAACAGGAAAAGGGCCCCCTGGACTGACAACAAAATTCAGAAGTGCCGAAATGACCTTCATAAGGCGCAGAAAGAGTCCCGACTCAAACAGACTACAGCGGCCAAGAATGCAGTTAAGGCTGCATCTAGGTCCCTGAACAGGCAGTACTCTGCTAATCTACAGGAGCTAATAAACCAATAGGTTGATGCCATCAATGATGCTGACGACAGCAGGCAATCATCCCAGGCATGGAAATCGATCAATCTGCTTACTGGGCGGAAAAGCCAACCAACCACCAAGGTTAAGGCTGAATCACCAGCCGATCGCCTCAATGGTTGGAAAGTCCACTTTGAAAAGCTCCTCAATAATGACAGGGTATATTGCTTGATAACTTTATAGAAGTAAAAGTGTCTGAGTCTGTACTCCCAGATATTCCCATTGGTGATATCTCCTTTGCAGAAGTGAAGGCTGCTGCAAAGAGCATTAAGACCAATCGTGCCAGTGGAGTAGATGGTGTTCCCCCTGAGGTCTTTAAAATACCTGAGTGTTTAAAGCTCATCTATCCCATCATAGTAGACATGTACCGAACAACAAGAGTCCCACAAGAAATGAAAACAAATAAGTTGGTGCCAGTTCCCAAGAAGGGCAACCTAACACTCTATGGTTCTTTTCGGGGAATCTCATTGATCTCGATAGCTGCAAAGCTATACAATAGAATTTTATTAAATCGCATCAGGGATCCCATTGAGAGACTGCTCCGTGGAAATCAGAATGGGTTCCGTAAAGGTCGTGGGACCATGGAGCCCATTTTGGCACTTAGAAGGATAATTGAAGAGTTATCAAAAAAGAAAGACAGGCATCTGGCTGTTATCTTTGTTGATTTCTTCAAGGCCTTTGATTCAGTCTCTCGCTCACGTATGTTCAGCATACTTTCATTATATGGGATTCCTGAAGAAATTATTGCAGCAATCAGATCAGTATACGATGGTTCGACAACATTTGTGTCTACTGTTGACGGTGACACAGAACCATTTGAAGTGTTATGGGGCGTCCTCCAGCGAGATACACTTGCACCATTCTTGTTCATAATTGTGGTTGACTATGTTCTACACATGTCCTTAGATCATCATAATGATGATGGGGTGATGATAACTCCACCTACTGGCTCCAGAAGTCGAGAAAATCCTGCCAAGTACCTAACTGATCTAGACTTTGCTGATGACTTAGGAGTGGTACTCTCAGAATAACTAGAGGGAGCCCAACGGCTCCTCAGCTCATTAGAACATGCTGCTTCTAGTGTTGGTCTTTTTATAGGCTTATCGTCTTAGGAAAATACTTATATATTTTTATATATTTTTATGGCCAACCAGACACTATATAACATTGGAGGTGTCTCATTGGTTCCCCCAAGTTTGACACTAGAACAAAATCGCCTCCGCTTTGCAGGACATTGCTTTCGCCGTGAGGACCACCCAGTGCATAATCTTGTTCTTTGGCAGCCTCATGGAGTGAATAAGCATGGTGGACAGCCCATGACTTAAATGACGATAGGAAAATGGCCTTGAAGATGCGGATGATCTAGCAAATGTCATAGGTCATAGGGAGTTTTGGCGGCGCTTTTTTGTCGACAAGCCGGCACAGCATTCTTAATGCAGCTGCAATGCAGCATGCCGATCCTAGTAGTAGTAGTAGTAGTAGTAGTAAATTTGCATGAGGCTTAAATTGGAACTAAGTACGGGAAATCCCTGGTGCCGGTAGCACGAACTTAGTTCCAATCGCACATTTTCAAAGGCGAACTAAGGTCCAATTGAAACGAATTTAGTTCCAAAATAAATTTTATAAAGCGAACATAGATCCAATCGAGGCGAACTTAGTTCCAATCCCAGAATATCAAAACGAACCGAACTTAGTTCCAATCCCAGAATATCAAAACGAACCGAACTTAGTTCCAATCCCAGAATATCAAAACGAACTTAGTTCCAATGCATGCGAATTTATTTCCAATGCATGCGAATTTATTTCCAATGAATGCGAACTTAGTTCCAATGGAAGCGAATTTAATTGCAATGGATACGAACTTAGTTCCAGATGCAAGCGAATTTAGTTCCAATGTTTCAATCGTGGAGCTAGCCACGTAGTAGGTTAAGCTTTTGCGTATTGCCACTATTTGGTAGGGTAGGGTCAGGGTCAACAATAATTGTAAAACCCTTCCTGTCATTTGATAAAAAATAATTATTATTAATGACTTAAAAGTTAATTACACATTTTGAAATATTATTAATCACGATTATACTGATACTGACTCACAGAGTCTGTAGTAATATATACTCATACTCAGTCATGCACATTGTGCCATTTTCACACCAAATACAATAGCAGTTGTTTGCTTTAGGTGGATGTGCGTTGTTTGATTTAGGAGGTTGGGCGTTGTTTTTTACTATGAATATAATTTTAAATGATTAAATATAAATTAATTTAATTTAATTGTTTCGGCTAAGAGGTTGGGCGTAGTTTGGGATAAGAATGTTTTGGTTAGGAGGTTGGGCTTTGTTTGGGTTAGTTATTTACAATTATTATTTACCCATCTACCTACCTAATAGTGTCATTAAACAGATTCTTCGCCAACTACGTGGCTCGCCCCACACCTGAAACATTGGAACTAAATTCGCTTCAATTGGAACTAAATTCCCACTTTTCGTGCACCCACTGAAAAAAAGAAAATTTCAGTAAAACAAGTCAAAAATTCACTTTCCGCCTGGTTTTATGGGTTTTCGACCTGATGGTCCATATCGTCTCATAATGTTGATTTATGCCATTTTTTAGAAGCACTCAAATTTGAAATTATCATGTTGTACCCACTTTTGGGGAACCTGAAATATATCATCCCAATTGTCTGTGATAACTATCTGTTGGTCTAAATCGATTCAGGACCTCAAAAATCTTTGAGCACGGAAAATTGATCTTCGGAAATGGTTACTATTCGGAAAGTGAAAATTTGAAATTTTCGTGCCGCACCAACTTTTGTAGGACGCCCCCGAAAAATAACGCCCCACTTGTCTGAGACATCTATCTATCGGTCTAAATCGATTCAGCGACCTCGAAAACCTTTGTACTGTACACACAATAATTTGAACCTTGGAAATGAGTACGATTGAAAGTGAAAATTTGAAATTTTCATGCCGCACCCACTTCTAGGACCCTCGAAAAATACCATCCCACTTGTCTGCATCACCAATCTGTTGGTCTAAATCGATTCAGCGACCTCGAAAACCTTTGTACATACAAATTTGACCGTTAGAAATAAGTACGATTGAAAGTGAAAATTTGAAATTTTCGTGCCGCACCCACTTTTGTAGGACTCCCCGAAAAATACCATCCCACTTGTCTGTGACATCTATCTATTGGTCTAAATCAATTAAATCAATTCGAAAACCTTTGTACACAGAAAATTGACCTTTTTTTGTATTTGGATTTGGAAATGTGTACTATTGAAAGTGAAAATTTGAAATTTTCGTGTTGCACCCACTTTTGTGGGACCCCCAAAAAATGTATTCAGGGAAGTTTTGACGTAAAATGGACACCATTGTTCGATTCGGTATACCAAAAAACCTTTATAAACGAGAAACTGGCAGACAACATCAATCCTTTCAAAAGTTGCAAATTTTAGCTTGAAAAGTGTTTTTTACACCCCCTATAACTCGACAACTAATAGAGCTATGAAGTCCCCCCCCCCCCCCCCCCCCCCCACCCCCCAGTCCTGTAACGGTTAAGCTACACAATTGATTTAGCTTCGCGAATTTGTTGTGGGAGGGAAGGCACTTACAGTATAAGTTAAATATGGCGATTTTGAAATCAATAATCGGCGAATTGGAAGGCAATGAGGTTCCTTTAAGGTGGGAGTAATACAGCATACAGTCGGGGTCTCAAAGTGCATCTGTTCTTTGAGATTTTCTCAAAGAACTAAAAGTGTCTCAAATTTCTAAAAGTGGTCCAAGAAAATGACAAAGTGTCCTCAAAGATTTCAAAGTAGTACTGTCAGTCATTTCATACAGTCCTGCCTGAAGCTGGCTATGGTATGGGGTATATTGACTTTGACTATAGGGTAAAATATAAGTAATAAAAACCTCTATGAAACAATAAAGATGCCTCCAAAAAATACTGCAGTAATAAATATTTGTTACTGAAAGTAAGAATTAAACTTACTGCAGTAATAAAAAATTGTCTTTTTCTGCAGTAACAAATAATTTGTTACTGCAGTAGAAATTTTTATTCAATTATTTATTAATATTGATTACTGCAGTATAAATTTTTATTCAATTATTTATTAATTTATTAATATTGATTATTGCAGTAATAAATATTTGTTACTGCAGTAATAAATATTTATTACTGCAGTAATAAATATTTATTACTGCAGTAATAAATATTTATTACTGCAGTAATAAATATTTATTACTGCAGTAATAAATATTTATTACTGCAGTAATAAATATTTATTACTGCAGTAATAGATATATGTTACTGCAGTAACTAATATTTAATACAGCAGTATTTTTTGTAGGAATTTTTATTGTTTCATAGAGGATTTTATTAATTTATATTTGGGCTCTTTAGAGACGCCGTAATTGCGGGCTATCGGAATGTGTTGGTATTTGTGTCATAGACAGTTTGTCTGTTGCCCTATCTATATTAATGTATAGTGCTAAAACTGTACTGTTTAAATTTGTTTAGCCCACGTGAACGCCGAATACCTTTACCAATGCATTTCAATGGTCAACCAGCCATACTTTGCCGCACTGTAAATTGTGTTATACAAAGTAAAGAATAACGATAGAGGCAGGAATAAAGATAAATGATTCAAGCGCACTAATTGGCTGTTCCCATAGATGTTTTAGGCATTGTTGGTGCGCAATGCATATGGTCAGAGCGACCGCCCAGTCTGCCAAAATCTATTATGTAATCAAATGGTACCACAAGCCAAGCAAAGCATGTGACAGTTCTTTCCGACTCTGCACCTGTTTGTTTGAAGGTCGCCGTCCGTGGGTCGCTACTCACTAGCTGTGATTGATAGTTTAAACTGGGTGCCGCTTTGCCAGAAGGCGGTACACATCAATTGAATATGAGGCAAACATTTAAAATATGCTCAAATATAAACGCCAGCGGCAGGGGATATTTTAATATCTCTATTAAGCTAAAACAACACAAGATTGTAGCCGTTCTATCGTACTTGAAAGTCGAAAGCCTTTCTTAGTTTTTAAGAAGGAATTCTCGCGCTCTCGTCAACATAGTTATCATATTAATTAAACAGTTAAGGTAGTACGGTTTGACCTGAGGTGACTAATGAAATGAATAACAAATGTTATTACAAGCTTTCTCCCAACAGGGCTTCTTTAGGTCATTATAATGAAACTGCGTATACACAGAGATACTACAGTGCAGTTTCTCTTATATTAATTGTTAATCTGATATTGTATTATGTTATTAAAATAATCAATCTTGTCAAGCATTAATCTTGTTTCACTAATTATGTTTCATGTATTATTTGAATGAATGTTTTTTAGAAAGACTTTAGGGTGCCGTAAATTCAATTTGTACTTGCGACCGAAAACCCATCCCGTAATGACCTCAGGAACCTCAATTTGATAAATTAATGGGAATATAGCTTCTATGCAACAACTGGCCAGCACACAAGTATCACTTTGTTGCCCGCATAATATTGTTCCCCGAGAATGCCTCTGCCTCTCAGTTAACTTACCACGAGCTGTCAATCAGGAATACCTCGGAGTTTATTTTCTCAAAGAATTAAAAGTGCCGCAAACTACCTCAAAGTGACATTTCTCAAAGAATTCAAAGTGCCTAAAAGCAGGAAATCACTTTGAGATTCCCAACTAAAAGTGTCTACAAGAATTCAAAGCGGCCGTTGGGAGTAATGTAATGACTTTTAGACACTTTTAGAAAAACTTTGAGAAAATCTCAAAGAACAGATGCACTTTGAGACCCCGACTGTAGTTCTCGCCTGCCAACTCCATTGATAAGTCGATCGGCCGAGGTTGGTACACAATACGTTTTGACCGAAATGTCCCCGGACGAAACGTTTGTATACCATGGCCATTAGGAGGATGACCCATACTGTATAATAAACTTTAGTTTATTTGTATTTTGTGTGGGACCAAATGTGATTTTTATCCTAATAAAACCGATATGGAAGAAAAAAGTAAAGAATGTTACGAGATTCATCACTTTAGTACACTTCGACCACCAAAACCATTATATCGCCGATACCGGTAGCCGTATAACGGCACCATTTTTACAATTATCCATGTTTGCTACCTACAAAGGTTGGGGTTTTATCAGTGTACTGTACATATAACTCACGGGCAAGCATTATGCCACCCCCAATTATTGCAATGAGTCTACGTAGGATGTGGGGCCACGGCCACCATCCCTTTAGCTATCCCCAATTATTGTATTACCTACAATTACCTACAACCAAATCATACTCAATTTTCTGCCTTTATTGAAATTACAGGCTAGCAGAACCAATAGGAAGCCTGTTGGCCAAACCAATCAGGCTGGTGCAGATTACTTAATTCTCCTCATGTTAATAGGAATGGCCCTTGTATCCGTCATCACAATTCAGTGTTGCTTAAATCTTCTATTGAGATAATAAGCTAATAGTTTTTACGCAATTACGGTGCAGGTGTATGTTTGTTTATTACCGATTTTGACCATTCCGTTGTGAAACACTCTGGGCCATTAACTGGTTATATTTGAGTATAAGTGGAAGTAAAGACGAACAGTTGATTTTCCCCCAAAGATCGTGACCCATCGCCATGTGAAGATTACCAGACTTTCTGCTGTTATATTTCACTTTGCAGTTACCCCCATGTGAAAAATACCAGGTGTTCACCAAAAACACAGGTTTCAGAAGGGCGAAATCTAACCAAAACAATAAACATATTAGTACTGTTATATTTATAGCGTATAGGTTGTAAGACAGAAATAAGCGCTATAAAACACTTAAGATAAATTAAAATAAATAAAAAATCTTCCCATATAAAATTCCCATAAAAAGGCAACCGAAAAGTGAAATCCTGATGGTATTCTTTACATGGGCGAAGATCCTGGTTAGGAACTTCCAATTCCTACAGCAGTTATATCAGAAACTCTATTTCAGAATCTCTATCTTACCACCCACGCTCGGTATCCAGCTTAAGCAACCTGCTGGGCACCCTGACAAAGACGAAGCTGTAAATAGAGTAGTTAGTGAGTTACAAATAGTATTGGTATTCCCAGCTAGTGTAATATTACCTTGAGAAACTATCTTTTCAGTTTTGCTCATGCAGTCGAACGCCCTTTTGGTGCTGTTGCACCATCCTATGACTCCGTTTACATAATCTTTTTCTATACAGTGGCTTCTTATATCCGAAATTCCTTCGACGGCTTTATCTTCGTACTTCCCACTGATAGTCCGAACGTAATTCTATAATTAGAAAGTAATAAAGGAGGCCCGAGTAATATATAATGTAATATTGAGTTGCGAATATCCTGGGAATTGATTTAACTACCGCTGGGATTCTTTCACAATAAAATACCTTACTCTACTCCTACTGCCTATGTACTTAAAAAGTATCAGTAAAACGTTTTTTTCGTCAGTTAGCGCAGGGATTACGCACAAAATCTGACGGCTTATTTCCGTTGCGGTATACTATTATACTATACTACTATATACTGTACTCTCCAGAATAAACTATTTAGCTAATATTCAATACTACTGTACTACTATAGACTACTATATACACTATATACTACAACTACTGTATACTACTGTATACTACTACTACAGTCCCGCTCTCAAAAATCATTCCTTTGATCAAACATTGATCAAACTTTGATCAAAATTTGATCAAGTATTGAAATGTACCAGGCTTATAAATCCTGCCATTGAGTTCTACCAAAGGCGCTGCACTTCAAAGTCTAGATTCCCACTGAGCCATGTGTCAATCAAGCAGCCCTCTTTCTCGCTCTCCTTGTGTGTATAATGCTCCATGTTCTCTGTAGGATGTCTGCTGAGCACACAGGACACCACGTCCATATCATAGGTTTGTAAGCTGTAACCGTTATTTATACCTGACCGCCTAGGTTATAATAATTCACCGCGATTATCAGAAAATAAACAGCAACAATTTATTGAATCTCCACTTGGCGGTAATAAAAGCAAGGGCGGGCGGGTTTAGGCTGTGTGGAGTTTATTTTGAGTTACGCAATGCTGCAATGGGTTGGGTGGATGTCTACCTACAACACATTATAATGGGGTGGTGTGGGGGTGGGGGGGGGGGGGGTGCGTGCAGCCCACAGCTTGTACAATGATATAGTAATAGTCCACAACAAGAGAGGGGATGGGATAACTGTGGTAATATTGAATGTCTTGTCTTTACAACGACCTGTGGGCAAGTGTGGTTTGTCGGCCGGATGGTTAAAACCCTCCATTAATTAAAAATGAATGCGCAGAATTTAATAAGTATTAATATCCCAATTTGATTTTTAATATTTAAAAAAATATGATTACAATAATGTTAAACAGATTTAAAATCTCATGATGTGTTGGTAACTAATGATGTACATAGTTTACTTTAAAATAGATTAAGTTTCAATAAAAATACCTTATCAGAGTATTATAAAATTAAATTACGTACATTTTTTAGAAGGAATTTAAGGGTGTCCACTCATTAAGTAGGCCTACATTTCTAGCTTAATATTTCTAAATTACGTGAATTTGATATGATCACACAGTTTTGTATAATTAAATTATAATTAAAAATATATTTTATGGATTTATTTCTTTATTTACATTTATTAGGAAAATTAGGGGCAGGAAGCAAGCTTGTTGGAATCTAAACAATTACTGAATAAGAAATACAATGCAACGGCAGCCATCGCGCTGCTACGCCAATGGAGGTCTTTGGCCTTGATTCTGATTTAAGGAACATTAAAACAAATTTATAATAAATAATAATTTACAAATATTCCAAGGGCTGTTTTCTTAACTAGTTGTTAGTGTAATAATATAATAAAGCCCTACAAGACTCGGTCTGGGACACTACCACAATACTGCCTTGTAAATCTAACCGCTGTCCATCCAAGCAAAATCAAGCAAGCTGCATCCGCCGCCCTGTCAATCACATCGCGGCTTGGCCATTAAGAAAAGCCAGTTCTCGGCGGGAATCTGAGTACAAAGGCATGCCGCAGAAGAGCGATGCAAACTGTTACCTTGAAATCATTTCAATGTCATTTCAATATGAGACAGAAAGTCTGGAATTTCGGTCCGTCGATTTCAAGGTCATTTCAATATGCCATCAATGTCATTTCAATGTCAATGCTACTTTCAGTGCTACTCTATGGACACATATTGATCAAACTTTGATCAATGTTGATCATAGTTTGATCAAAGGAATGCTTTTTGAGAGCGGGACTGTACTATATACATCACCATGTCCTGGAATATAGTGTCGTTATTCAGGTACATGCCTCCCCCCCCCCCCAAATTTTTCTACAACTCGTAATGAGATTGCATGAAATTTGAAACAGAGTTAGTTTCATCTCTTTCCTCTTTAGTGGGTGAGCCAGAATTTTTATTTTGCTTTCATTCTTTAGTTACAAGCGTTTAAAAAAAATGTCTCCGTCGATATTGCTCCAGTTACACCGCAGTTAATCTTCAAACATTTAGTGATTTGTTGGAACTAGTGGAAAGCAGACCGTGCAAGGATTCCAAATATGTAAAAATATTTGAATTTCGTTTTGAAATACAGTAGCTGAGAGATATGGGCATTCGAATTTTGTATGTATTTGCTTCCAATGCAGGCCAATTATTCTATTAAATAAATACAAAATGTTCTAGAACATTTTGATTATGTATGAATATCCTTATACTAGTAATGCATCATATTCTGGAATATTTTGTTTATCCAAATACGTAGCTGGGCAACAATGCATTGCATATTTAATCATATATATATATATATAACAGTTATAATAAAAATAAAATAATAGGAGGGCATTTTATACAACCATGTTCAGCATGATCCGGTCTCTTAAATATAATTTTGAGTTTAACGAATTATGTTTTTGACATCAAGCAAGTAAAATTATTTGGAAACAGAGAAACAATGATCTATATGAAACAACAATAATGCTATATAGCAGTTATATATATACCGGTACTGTCAGATGCTGTGTGGAGCCTCACTATTACACTAACTGCACTATGTACATCACTTAATAATATAATACCGGTTGTGTAGCCTAACATAAATCCCTATTTATAACATATTATATGGCGCTGTGAGTTGTAGAACCGAAGCTACAGTACTATATTTCAATGCTAAAAACCCATCTAGCTGGCTGTGAATTTGTCTTTGGATCAAATTCCCAATGAGTATATTATAAACAGTAGGTATAGAAAGAAGGATAATTCTAAATTAGGAAAACACTAGTAAAACAGTAAAACACTAGAAAAACATATGAAAAACACTGTAAAGCACCCGGAAAACAGTAAAAATATTGATCAACAGGAAATTTAATACATCATTACACTGAATTGGTAATCTTAAATGTACTCCTCGCATAGCACACGTTAAGTAATCTCAATAAAACATAAGGAAAACATTATAAACCATTTTACATATATGCTGCTAGAAGGCGAGGGAGCTCATTTGGCTGAGCGCCAGATCTGCAATCGATTGGTTGTAGGTTCAGCCTCACCAGGGTCCACTCAGCTGCCTTTCATCCACAGGAGTCGATAAAATGAGTACCAGTTAAATAACAAATCTTGACAGCAAATCTTGGGATAGGAGTAGCACCCACCCCTACACTCGGGTAGCAGCTATCGAAAGAGGAGCCTTCGGGTCGCCTCGACTGTTTGTTTGATATGCTGCTAATAATATTAGGTGAAAGAAGAAATCAATCAGCATGCAGTTCAGCAATAGCCTTGTTTTACGGGTCAGCCAGTACTGTAGTACCAGTGTTGCTGTATTCTAGTGTTACATAGTGTATTACAGTATTGTTAGGGCAGTGTTAGACCATTTTATCTGCTAAATGATGACGTAGTTGAAGTGCAGATGTTACGGTATTTACTATTAAGGATACCATTAATACATACCAGAAATCGAACTGACTAGAAAAATCATGTGTGAGGAATCTATAGATCTTGCATCCACGCTGCTAGCATGCCACTCCACTACGGTATCTCTGTAGGCAGGACCTAAATCAAAAGACCCACTCTTGCTGTCTTATTATAAAATACCGCAACATCTGCACTTTAACTGTTCAACATTTAGCATTAGCAGATGACAAGATCCAATATTGGATCTTGTCATTGGATATTGAATATTGGAATTCACTAATACCAGAATCCACCATTACTGTGCCTCTACTGGCTTACCAGTAAAACAGGATAGTGCTGAAATGCATGCTGATTGGTTACTGTTTCTTGGTTGCCTGGCAACAATGGTTTCTGTGTAGTATTAGACTCTTTCAGCTTATTTTTTAGCAGCATATTACTGTAGGTAAAATTTAATGCTATTTGATGCCAATCATTTTTTTCACTGTTTTCGGGAGAGTTTACAGTGTTTCCCTATGTTTTACGGTGATTACTTAAGGTGAGCTGTGAGAGGAGTACATTTAGGATTACCAATTCAGAGTAGTTCATGTGTTAAATTTCCTGCTGACCAATATTTTTACTATTTTCCGGGTGCTTCACAGTGTTTTTATAGTGTTTTACTAGTGTTTTCCTAATTTAGAGTTATCCTTATTGGGAATTTGATCCAAAGGCAAATTCACAGCCAGCTAGCTGGGTTTCTAGCATTGAAATAAGGGGACTTTTCACACAAGATGTAATCCAAACCACAGTAAATCGATTTCAACTATAGAGACTACAAAGTAGGTTTGCTGCATTTTTGGGGTGAAATTTGGCAAATTTTACAAAATTTTAAAGGCCATGAGGCTGGGGTAGATTTAAATGAAAATCACAATTTCACATTTTGTGTTTGTTTCCAACCTATTTGACATTATATATTTGCATCTTCCTTAACTTTTATCAAAAGTACAAAATATCTGGGATTTTCAAAGCTGGCATTGGCTTCCCAAAATTTTGAAATTTTCAAGTGCCATGAGGCTCGCTTGGAATTTTCGAAACTCGTTTTTGCAAACTTAGTTTAGACCGATTTGGCATCAGAAAAATAGTGCTTCCCTTAAAAATAAAGAAAACTTTTTTTCACTCCACCCTACTCCCCAGTCCCCATAGCTCTTTCTGTGTCACCGTCAACAGTAGACACAAATGTCGCCGAACCATCGTATACTGATCTGATTGCTGCAATAATTTTATCAGGAATTCCATATAATGAAAGTATGCTGAACATACGTGAGCGAGAGACTGAATCAAAGGCCTTGAATAAGTCAACAAAGATAACAGCCAGATGCCTGTCTTTCTTTTTTGATAACTCTTCAATTACCCTTGTGCGAAAGTGGGCTACATGGTCCCACGACTTTTACGGACCCATTCTGATATCCATGGAGCAGTCTCTCAATGCGATCCCTGATGCGATTTAATAGAATTGCTCTATTGTATAGCCATATCCTAAGAGCTTATGGAATACCAGAAGTAATTGTTGCTGGTATTGGATTGTTATATTGTGACACAGAAGCGCAGGTACTCTCACCAGGTGGTGAAACTGAGTTTTTCTCAATCCTGGCTAGCGTACTGCAAGGTGACACATTAGCACCTTTACTATTTGTAATTGTGCTGGATTACGCAATGAGGACGGCTACAAAGGATGAAGATCTGGGAATCACACTTCAAGTACGCAGAAGTAGTAGATATCCGGCAACTACAGTCACAGACACCGACTTTGCAGATGATATCGCCCTGCTCTCTAATACGCTAGCAGATGCACAGCTTCTACTAAATAAAGCGGAGAGGGCTGCTAAGGAGGTTGGATTGCATATAAATGCTACCAAGACCGAATTCATGACCTTTAATTTTGATGGAAACTTGACAACCATTGATAATAATCAACTAAGGAAGGTCGACGACTTCCAGTACCTTGAATCATGGATAGAGAGTAGCAAAAAGGACATAGAAGTTAGGAAAGCAAAGGCATGGGTAGGGTACATCTATCAAAAATGGATACCATCTGGAAATCAGATCTCTCCAGGCACCTGAAGACTAATCTTTTTCGAGCCACAGTGGAAAGTGTATTTTTATACGGGGGTGAGACCTGGACACTGACTAAATCACTTGAACAACGAATTGATGGTTGCTACACAAGACTACTAAGGGCAGCCCTAAACATCAGCTGGAGACAACACATGACAAACGCCGAGCTTTATGGTACAATACCACCTGTATCAACCACCCTCCGTGATCGCAAATTAAGATTCAGTGGGCACTGCTGGCGAAGTAAAGACGAGGTCATACCAGATCTACTTCTCTGGCAACCAAGTCATGGAAAGCTTAGTCGTGGATGACCGGCCATAACATATTTATATTCATCAACTTGAAAGGGATACTGAACTTGGGAGAAACGAAATTGCGACAACTATGGAGAATCGGGAAGCCTGGAAGGATCTCATTTCCACTGGCTAAGAAGTTTCCTAAGGTGGTTCTGATTGTGTGCTACTCTCCAACTAGTGTTGCCCCTGTAGAGGAGGTGGAAAATTTCTACCACAATCTACAAGCAGCTACTGATGGAGTGGATCAGCATGCATTCTTAACATTCCTGGGAGACTTTAATGCAAGTCTGCATCAATCACCTACATCGCCCTGGGTCTATAGCAATAGTGTTAACCGAAATTCTGTCCATCTTCAGGATTTTATCTCTGGAAATGGATTGTTTTCGGCTGGAACCCAGTTCAAGAAGCGAACTGGAAAGCTATGGACTCATAGTGGACCCAGTGGTCACAAGTCCCAGATAGACCATATTCTGTTTCGTAGGAAATACAGGAGCTCTATACAAGACTGTAATGCATTTACACTTCGACCCTTCTCCAGTGATCACCGCCTTATTGTGGCCAAGGTAAGACTTAGTCTGCGTGCTAGCAGAACAACGAAATCTGCCTTGCCGCGGCATGACTGGTCCTCTCTGTTGCAACAGCCAAGTGTGAGATCCAGCTTCACACTACAGCTGAGCAACAGGTATGAGGCTCTTGCCTCTGAGGCGGCAGATCACTGTGAGGGCTATACTGCCTTTACAGAAGCAGTTAAGTTAGCAGCTGCAGAAACAGTTCCTGTATACCCTCGAAACAGGAAAAGGGCCCCCTGGACTGACAACAAAATTCAGAAGTGCCGAAATGACCTTCATAAGGCACAGAAAGAGTCCCGACTCAAACAGACTACAGCGGCCAAGAATGCAGTTAAGGCTGCATCTAGGTCCCTGAACAGGCAGTACTCTGTTAATCTACAGGAGCTAATAAACCAACAGGTTGATGCCACCAATGATGCTGACGACAGCAGGCAATCATCCCAGGCATGGAAATCAATCAATCTGCTTACTGGGCGGAAAAGCCAACCAACCACCAAGGTTAAGGCTGAATCACCAGCCGATCGCCTCAATGGTTGGAAAGCCCATTTTGAAAAGCTCCTCAATAATGACAGGGTATTGCCTGATAACTTTATAGAAGTAAAAGTGTCTGAGTCTGTACTCCCAGATATTCCCATTGGCGATATCTCCTTTGCAGAAGTGAAGACTGTTGCAAAGAGCATTAAGACCAATCGTGCCAGTGGAGTAGATGGTGTTCCCCCTGAGGTCTTTAAAATACCTGAGTGTTTAAAGCTCATCTATCCCATCATAGTAGACATGTACCGAACAACAAGAGTCCCACAAGAAATGAAAACAAATAAGTTGGTGCCAGTTCCCAAGAAGGGCAACCTAACACTCTATGGTTCTTTTCGGGGAATCTCATTGATCTCGATTGCTGCAAAGCTATACAATAGGATTCTATTAAATCGCATCAGGGATCCCATTGAGAGACTGCTCTGTGGAAATCAGAATGGGTTCCGTAAAGGTCGTGGGACCATGGAGCCCATTTTGGCACTTAGAAGGATAATTGAAGAATTATCAAAAAAGAAAGACAGGCATCTGGCTGTTATCTTTGTTGACTTCTTCAAGGCCTTTGATTCAGTCTCTCACTCACGTATGTTCAGCATACTTTCATTATATGGGATTCCTGATGAAATTATTGCAGCAATCAGATCAGTATACGATGGTTCGACAACATTTGTGTCTACTGTTGACGGTGACACAGAACCATTTGAAGTGTTATGGGGCGTCCTCCAAGGAGACACACTTGCACCATTCTTGTTCATTATTGTGGTTGACTATGTTCTACACATGTCCTTAGATCATCATAATGATGATGGGGTGATGATAACTCCACCTACTGGCTCCTGAAGTCGAGGAAATCCTGCCAATTACCTAACTGATCTAGACTTTGCTGATGACTTAGGAGTACTCTCAGAATCATTAGAGGGAGCCCAACGGCTCCTCAGCTCATTAGAACATGCTGCTTCTAGTGTTGGTCTTTTTATTAACTCCAGAAAGACCAAAATTCTGACCGTTAACTTTGAAAGTCCTCAGCAAGTCTCTGATCGGATGAGCATAAGCTCAAAGGATGGTATGCTTGAGCATGTGGACGACTTCTGTTACCTGGGATCATGGATCCGGAAGTCAGGTGAGGACCTTCGAATACGTAAGGGAAAGGCATGGGCAGCTTTGAATAGGCTTTCCAAGATTTGGAAATCACCGAAAATTAATCGGAAACTTAAGGTCCGATTATTTAGAGCAGCAGTAGTTCCAGTACTCCTCTACGGGAGTCCATGCTGGGCTCTAACTGCTGATGACACCAAATCTCTGGATGGCACATTCACAAGAATGCTACGCCGGGTTCATTGTGTCAAGTACAATGCACACATCTCCAACCAGACACTATATAACATTGGAGGTGTCTCATTGGTTCCCCCAAGCTTGACACTAGAACAAAATCGCCTCCGCTTTGCAGGACATTGCTTTCGCCGTGAGGACCAGCCAGTGCATAATCTTGTACTTTGGCAGCCTCATGGAGTGAATAAGCATGGTGGACAGCCCATGACTTTCTTGAGACGCATCTTAAAGGACACTGGCCTTAAAGATGCGGATGATCTAGCAAATGTCATGGGTGATAGGGAGTTGTGGCGGTGCAATTTTGTTGACAAGCCGGCACAGCATTCTTAAAAATGCAGCTGCAATGCAGCATGCCGATCCTAGTAGCTCGCTCAAACTACGTAGTAGTAGCATCAATCGAGATCAATGAGATTCCCCGAAAAGAACCATAGAGTGTGAGGTTGCCCTTCTTGGGAACTGGCACCAACTTATTTGTTTTCATTTCTTGTGGGACTCTTGTGGGGCGAGCCACGAAGTGAGTGAGCCTTAGCGTAGTGGTACCATTAATCAACCTGTCGTTCTGTCGTTCTGTCGCGTTTTTTTTCAGTATTTTATTTTAAACGTTAATAACTCGGCCAATCCTTGATGAAATCTATCCAAACTTGGTACACATGTTGTTTGGTAAAAGTTTGAAAATTTTCCAAGTAGAATTTGCGTGGGGCCTTCGTGCAGCATCAGTGTAACTGTTATTGCAGTTATAATAAATTTATTTATCCAAATTTAAAATGCGTTAAATTATTATTACTGTAGGATATATCAGCTGGGTTTCTGACAAATTTTGCAATTCTGCATGTACCATGTGTACCGGTACTGTCAGGCTGTACTCATTCCCTGAATCGAGAATCCTGCAATCAGTCAATACTGCAATACTGGTCAGCCGGTACCATACACTGCAGACATGCCATATCATGTAATCTAATTAAACATGGCCCTGCCAACCCTAATTAGGGCTAATTAGCCCAGTACCGGTACCGGTAATAATAATATAATACAGTAATAGTTTAGATAGTTACCGCTAATCATTCAGTCATTTGCACGGTACACCATATTGCTGTACTGCCGTTGTAGTGAGCACCGTAGGTACCACCCTACTACTGGTACCGGCTGACCGCGTGACCGGTGGCAACTAGCACGTCAACACTTGCACAGCAACAGCACTACCGGCGATACACAGGTTGGAATTTATGTAGAGTTTGCTCAACAGTACAGATATAAAATAGTTATCTAAATTATATATATTACTATTGACAAGTATTGAAATATATACCGTTATTCGTGTTATCAGTATTTGCAACATCTGACGAGGTGAGAGAAGATGAATACCGGCACTCAACAAAACCAACGCTTATCACAGGTCGGTATGGTTACCTCGAAACCGGCGCAACTGTCCACTCGAATACAACTTCAAAACACAAACGCCAACAATAAACTGAAAGCGAATCGACCGTCTTCAGAAGAATCTGTCATTGGGACGAAGAAAAGGAAGCCGAAACCACGGGAATGGACCACAGCTAAGATTGAATGCTCCCATTGTCAGAGTTCCTGGACCGAAATTGAAACACCAATTGCCGATGGGCTTGATCTCTCAAACCAAAACTTCCTCTGTGGGGTTTGCGCGGCAGTAAAGATTGAAAGTCTGGAAGCTGGCATCCCTAGGTATTATTATTATAAAGAGCGTCAGCCTGCATTTAATAAATATATTTTAATACAAAACAGGTCGAACGCAAAGAGGCTTATAATGAAGACGAGTACTGCATTGATTATATTCCTATAAACCACCTGGCTTTGCATATTGAACGTGCGTTTGGAAATAAGTTCGTGCTACCCTTCCGTGGATGGTAGATGTCGCGGTTATGTATTGGTGGGAGGGGGGGGGGGGGGGGGGGGGGTGCAGATTAAAAGGGGTGAACACGTACTGTCCCCCTTTCTTTGATTAATTGGTGGTGTGGGTTAATCTCTCATATCCTGATTTTGTGATACAGTCGCACAATTTTAATTTGTATCTCATAACTGGGCCTCGTGCTGCGCGAAGGCCCCACGAACGTGTCGTTCTGTTTTACTGATTTTAAGCTCAAAACACCATTTTTTATTGATAAAGTTGGTTAAGCCATGCTTCACTGAGGGTTTTAACGCCCAATCAGTGCCATTATACACATATTCTACCTCCCATTGGCTGTATTATTTTATTACGGTTAATTCAATATAGCTTGGTTGGTTGGATGCTGGTTCACTGTTTACATGTTGCGCTGTAGTGGAATTACACCTCCCATGCAGGGCTTTAATTCGCTAGTCAGGTTTTAATGACTGGCAGTTATTACATGTCCTGGACTAATGTCTAAGTGTAATTGTTAATAATTTAATTATATATTATTTGTCCGTTATTATTATTGATATTCTGCTAAGTAAACTCAATTTGTTGTTACTATTTGCTTAATATATCGCCGATATTACAAGATTAAAGACATTTTACACACGCCACAACAGGTGGGTCGCTATAACTAAGTATTAGTGATAATCTGGACAATTGCATCAGATTTGTGTGTCGTCGTACCTCTGATTTACTAAATAATTAAGATATGGCGATATCTCAGACCATTTTGGCTTTTGTTATTAATTGTATCACGATTGAGAGTTGTCACAAATTGAATACTGTAGCAATATCAATATAATTAGACCAAAGGCAAGTCACAATACGTTTCCCCTAAAGGGAAACACAGCTGCCAGACTTGAGTCCTTACAGAATTAATTAATCAGTCATTTGCTTGTCATACTGTGTTGCCACACTCTCCCAGTATCATATCTCAGTTAAATACAATAGATAATCAAATACCGTATTGAACTAAATTAAATATAGAGCAAATCAATACATAAGAAGGGAAAAAGGGGTAGATTATTATCTTTAAACCTTAAAACCAGTTATCTTAAAACCAAATTGAAATTTGTTCTGCTTAAATATAATACCATTACCACACAATAGATATACAGGTAGGGACAATAGGAAATGTTAGGCAGTTAGGTGTGTAGGTGTTAGTTGTACAGTAGGATATGTAGGTAAGATGTGTTAAGTTAGTTCTAAATCCCCCAACTGCCATATCACCATAGTAACAATCCACAGTGCAAACAGAAGAATGCTTCAAATTTTGCTTAATTATTAGTTAATTTTTATTAGTTTATTTGTTAATTATTATCAGTGCAGATTGGTGATGTTGCAAGTCTAGGGTAGCTAAAATTTTAAAAAACTTACTAATTTACAGTTTACCCTAACGGCCCAAATGAATTACTGTATTTTGCGATTAGTAAACGCACTCTTTACAGTTGCAAGCAACAGCAAATGAAAACGTGTCTAACTGTTAAAGCAAGCAAATACAACGTGTCTTACTGTTAAACAAGCGCGATCAGGAGCGCGTTATTACTGCTGTCTACAGTATCTCTAAACACAAAATTGCTTCTTACTGCTGGATGGCGCTAATATGTTAATATGCCGCTAATATGTTTTACTAATTTTTTTATACGGCTCCTACAAAATCGCTTGCTCCTTTCTCTATCGATCGCTCGACAGAGAGCTAACTGTTCGAATCTATGAGCCACGCGGGAATAACCAAAACATTAAACCCGAATCGGCTCCCTAGGCTACTTAAAATGAGTGTGAGTGGCTAAACTCGGCGTGTTCATTTATCGCAAATACTGAAATTCACTAGCAGAATTGTTGAATGTGAGAATGTTTTAATAACCTACCGGGACCAGTTCTAGTACTTCATTTGGAGTCTAACTTGCCTTCGGCTGGCTTTAGGCCAGCAACTTACAGTCTCAATCCCAATAAACATTATCTTGGTCATTTTGGCGGCCAAAACGACCAAAATGGCCAAATATAAATTGCGGCATTCATGAAAGGAACTTCTGAGGCACGTTGGCTTGTCAATCACAGCCAGTGAATAGAGGCTGAGTTTAAGTAAAGCCCAGGATGTTGGCAGATAGAAAAAGGCTTCGATTTTCGGACATTCCCTCCCCAACCCCCCCCCCCCCCCCCCCCCGGGATAGTTCCGTTCCGTTCGTGTAGGACACTACTGTTTTATATTTCGCACGTTTATTTTTCATTTTGTAAGGTAAACGGACCGGACCGCTTGTATCCAGACAAGTTGTACAGTATCCAATTTCACTTTCTTAGCTCAGAAATTTATTTTATGTAACCGATTTTACATTTTGTATCCAAGTTTTATTTATGGATTTCATCAATGCAATTACACTGTATTGTTTGCTAATCTTTAAACAATTAATTAGATGACCTATATATTCCATATGTTTCTCCTGTTCAAAGCAAAATCTAATCATGAATACTTTTTCACTGTAACTCGTAACTCAACCAATTGGTCCTTTTTCGAAGAAATCCTACACGTTCGTGGGGCCTTCGCGCAGCACGAGGCCCAGTTATGAGATACAAATTAAAATTGTGCGACTGTATCACAAAATCAGGTTATGAGAGATTAACCCACACCACCAATTAATCAAAGAAAGGGGGAAAGTACGTGTTCACCCCTTTTAATCTGCACCCCCCCCCCCCCCCTCCCTTCCCACCCACCAATACATAACCGCGACATCTACCACCCACGGAAGGGTAGCACAAACTTATTTCCAAACGCACGTTCAATATGCAAAGCCAGGTGGTTTATAGGAATATAATCAATGCAGTACTCGTCTTCATTATAAGCCTCTTTGTGTTCGACCTGTTTTGTATTAAAATATATTTATTAAACGCAGGCTGACGCTCTTTATAATAATAATACCTAGGGATGCCAGCTTCCAGATTTTCAATCTTTACTGCCGCGCAAACCCCGCAGAGGAAGTTTTGGTTTGAGAGATCAAGCCCATCGGCAATTGGTGTTTCAATTTCGGTCCAGGAACTCTGACAATGGGAGCATTCAATCTTAGCTGTGGTCCATTCCCGTGGTTTCGGCTTCCTTTTCTTCGTCCCAATGACAGATTCTTCTGAAGACGTTCGATTCGCTTTCAGTTTATTGTTGGCGTTTGTGTTTTGAAGTTGTATTCGAGTGGACAGTCGCGCCGGTTTCGAGGTAACCATACCGACCTGTGATGAGCGTTGGTTTTGTTGAGTGCCGGTATTCATCTTCTTTCACCTCTTCAATGTCAGATGTTGCAAATACTGATAACACGAATAACGGTATATATTTCAATACTTGTCAATAGTAATATATATAATTTAGATAACTATTTTATATCTGTACTGTTGAGCAAACTCTACATAAATTTCAACCTGTGTATCGCCGGTAGTGCTGTTGCTGTGCAAGTGCTGAAGTGCTAGTTGCCACCGGTCACGCGGTCAGCCGGTAGCGGTAGTAGGGTGGTACCATGGCCTACTACACACAGGCCATGACAAGGACTTGCCGTGAAATTAGCGTAGGCTGACTGATGAATTATCAAATATTATATTTTCCACGAATGCAGGGTCCATATTTAAAAGAAGATGACTAGATTTTCGTAAAGAATTTAATTGAAACAGTATTTAATAATTAATAAATTAATTATCGCTCGAGTTCCTGCAGCTTTTATTCGTTTGTGGCTGCCTCTGGCTGTGTCTGTGGCAGGAATGTTTGAACGCTAATAAGTCGGTCAATCAAGGATGAAATGGAACCAAACTTGGTACTCATGTAGTCTATAAAAAATTTTGAAATTCTACACACAGACAGACTTCTACAGTTCCCCGGTCTGCTGCTAGGGGGCGAATTAACAGAAACGTAAAAATAGCTGTAATTATAGAACCAACGATCAGATTCATCTGAAATTTAGTAGTAGTTACCTAAGAGCATTGCTTAATTAGAAATTCTACAGAGACTTTTACAGTTCCTGTCTGCCGCTAGTGGGGAATTGTTGAGCTCCAGTTCAACGTGCTTAGCACAGTTTAATAAACAATCAATTAATTATTTTATTCAATACAGTAATTATAACAGTAAAATGCAATGTATTCTATTTTTTAGTGAAATCAAGAGATAGGAGGGGGGGGGGGGGGGGGGGAGACTGGACGCAAATCCCATCTTGGCGAATTAATATCCCGCCTCAAGGTTATCGTTCATATGCGTACCTCTGGCAAAAGAAGCAGGTTACAGTGGTGGTGTTTTCTAACCAAAACAATAAACTAATCTCCATTACTTAATTAACGGAAAGGAGCAGGTTACAGTGGTGGGCTTTTCTAACGAAAAAAAAAAACAATATCTCAATAACAAAAGGGTATTTCATACTTATAGTCTATTTTTGCAATACGAAAATACCAGAGGTACGCATATGAACTATAACTCGCCTCAATATTAATTTCTCAATTTTGGGAAAGGAGCAGGTTACAGTGGCACGTTATTTTAACCAAAACAATAAAGTAAACACAATAGAACAGGTTACAGTTTTATTTTTGAGAGTAATCAGCTGTTGTTATTTGCGTCCAATTTCCCCTGGAGAGGGATGAATTTTTATTGCGTCCAGTCCCCCCCCCCCCCCCTATCTTGAAATCAAATACCAAAAATATATTTATTATATGAACAATCTATTTGGAAATTGTAAGTTCGGCCTATCTCTTTACCATAAGCTCAGTATCTTTATCTGGTGTGTTTTTATTATTTTACCAATTATTTAATATGTTTGATAGAATTGAACAACACCGTCCAACACAACCAACTCTCTATCCGCCTCGAGCATCGAGAATACGAGAAACTCGATCGAAATACCTGCTTATCCCAGTAGTATCCGTCCGTAGTCACTGGACCGCTGCGGTTTACTCCCGTAGAACAGTAGAATTCCCGCAGCTTCCGACCCAATTCGACAACGAATTCGCTTCACACTTTCGCGTCACAGAGAACGTAATCCAGTGCGATAACGTCTGCCCAACGTTCAACCATTTCCCCCAGGCGATCCCAGGATCCGGGCCGCCGCTAAACCCAGATCGCAATCCTCGTCGATTCGTCCAGTCGTCGACGTATGTCAGTAAGTGGGACTCTTCCCACCGCACTCCAAGGTGGGTGACCGGAGTGAGGCATGAGGAACTTGGCAGTGGCCCGCATTACGATCTGACTGACTGCCGTATTCCCAGTGTCTGAGTGTAGTAAATACCCAAATAGAATCGTACTGACAAACAAGCAATTCCGTAGTATTCCCCCGTTAATCACCTCTTGAAGCAACTCGGCTGCTCGGGTCCAGATACATCGGACTGTCGGGAGCGTTTCAGACAGTAATGGAGCGGCATTTGCGAATATTTCCAATGGTTTTATAATAAATAAGGGGATTCAACAGTTCAATGCTAAAACAAATGGATTATTCCTAACCCCACCCCAATACAGCAATATACCTAACAGTATATAGCTTTGCAGGATTCTCGATTCAGGGATTGAGTACAGCCTGACAGTACCGGTACACATGGTAGGCCTACATGCAGAATTGCAAAATTTGTCAGAAAACCCAGCTGATTTATCCTACAGTAATAATAATTTAACGCATTTTAAATTTGGATAAACAAATGTATTATAACTGCAATAACAGTTACACTGATGCTGCACGAAGGCCCCACGCAAATTCTACTTGGAAAATTTTCAAACTTTTGCCAAACAACATGTGTACCAAGTTTGGATAGATTCCACAGTCTGACAGTACCATAATCAGTACAGTCAGCCTACGCTAATTTCACAGCAAAGTCCTTGTCATGGCCTGTGTGTAGTAGGCCATGGGTGGTACCTACGGTGCGCACTACAACGGCAGTACCCCTGCAAACAATTTACTTTCGAGGAATGTCAGAAAAACATCATTAATTTGTTATAAATGTTGATAAATGTCATTCCCTTGTTTGATAGAATATTTAGATGTTCAATATATGTTATTTTAACATTACTCTATAATGTCTTTGTCAGACATTAAATAAATGATAACTGTTGATGTTAGAAAAACGTAATTTTAATGTGAGAACATAAACATTAGTCAAAAATGTTTTATAAGTGTTTAGTTCTAACATTTTAAGAACATGGTTTGTTACATATCAGAACAATGTTATTTTGTCACATAAAATAAACATTATGCGATAGACGCTGCTGTCACTTCTATTATCTAATCTGAGATTGATGATTGGCTAATTTTAAAATTGGCGGTAATGGAGGAATTTTCCACATGTAAAATAGTATACAGTATGGTATGTTGTACAATACTCATTCTGGCATGCCTGTATTCAATGTTTATTGTGTATATGTATTGTTATACTGCTGTACTGCAAGGCCTATCTCTATATTACTGTAGTGTAGTTACTGCAGGCCTACTGCACTGTACAGTAGCTTATATTTTTAGTTTTATAGTTTTGGTTTTGTGATTTATTTAACCTGAACTCATAAATAAAACATATCTACCTGAATGCGAGTTCGCCTTTACCCTCTGGATTCATACATTACTGCATTAGACCTACCAATTACAGAATTCAAGTCTGCCAGGACCAGGAAGTCCCCTTAAACCAGAACTGACAGGTGGAGGATTGACTTATTTGTCTGTACTGATGGTGGATTTCAACAGCCGAGGACTAAAGATTGGAATTCTTATTATTGGGAGGTACCAGTTTTCAGTTGAAGGGGCAGGGCACAGGGACAGCATTACTACAAAACTTTGGATTCGATTTGAAAACGTTTTTTAGCGAAAGCGGTTTTTAGATTGTACTTTTGTAGGGCCTAGGCCTATTGATTTATTTTTACAGTTTAATAAATGAAGCTCACTCAGCTATAATTATAATTAACATTTAATTTTTTAAATATGATTTGTTCAGATAGGGAGGATTTGCGATGCAATCAAAATCATCCCTCTCCAGGGTGATATCGATTCAAATAAGTACCGATTACTCTCCCAGAAATAAATCTGTAAAATCTGTATATGTGCCTCTGTAGCCAACTGTAACCTGCTCCTTTTAATAAATTTAGCATTGTTGTGATGTATTATTTATTAAACCCACTATATGTACATGTATATGTATATGTATCTTTTTCAATGGTAATATGGATAATATTGAACAATTGTGTAGTTATATAGAGTCAGTAATGTCTGTATATTAAGCGTAGGTTATTACCATTCACTAGATATTCAGGTTTATTATGTCGGTTTGTTTGTTATTTTTGTGTTAAATTACGTTGAAATAATTTAAGTATTCGCTAAAGTTCTCAAGACAAAATAGACAGTTTCAAAAATCTACTGGACAATTTATATAACTGTGTCAATAACTAATTATCGTAAAGGTTTTGTGCAGTATTATATTTGATATTATTTGTACCGCATATGTAAATTGTCAATAAACATATCTATCTATCTACATTATTTTATATAGACTACAAATCAGATCTATAAATCTAGTGAATAATATTAACTCAAAGTATTTTAATTGATGCAATTCATTATGTTGTTATCACTTATTATTACGTCATAAACATATTCTTTTTAAGTCTGTGATTAACTTTAACCGAAATATCAAAACCATTTACATAATGGGCCATACAGCCATATATTTGTTGTTTACTTATTCTGTGATATTTTACTTTGATTTTGCTGTTTATTTCATTATTTGTTTCTGACTGGTCATTATACAAAAAATTCAATTCATGTTATACGTTTTAATTGTTATTAATTTGCATACAATTGCCTACAACAAAATTGTATTCAATCAAACTGTGTTAGAGATTGTAGCCTGCCACTACCATATCAACATGCGTAGGGAAATTATTAATTAATTATTCAATAAAGGGTTTGGCAATTACAAAGAACGATAATAAAGAACGGCAATGGAGGGGGATTATTAGTTTGAGAGCAAGCGAACCATAAAACATGAGAGAAGGGCTTAATTGCACGTAAATTTAATGTTACGTTTTTAGCAAACAATATTTTTATGTTAAGAAATAACATAACAGTAACGATCTAAATATACATTATGCCGTTGTTATTTTAATGTCATTAAAAATACAATAATAATGATAAGGAATAACATAAAAGTGATGATATATGTAACCATCCTGGCTTTGTTATTTTAATGTTATTAAAAACGAAATAATAACGTTAGTATATAACGTCATATTTCTTGGCCAATTTACAGTTTTTTTATCATTAATCTAACAATTTGAAATAATGTTATCTATGTCATTAAATAACATTTTAGTAACAGCTTTTTAACAATACATTGTTTGCAGGGACAGCAATACTGTGTACCGTGCCAATGACTGAATGATTAGCGGTAACTATCTAAACTATTATATTATTATTACCGGTGCCGGTACTGGGCTAATTAGGCCTAAACTATAATCACCGCAAGGGTTCCGGGGCCATGTTTAATTAGATTACATGATATGGCATGTCTGCAGTGTATGGTACCGGCTGACCAGTATTGCAGTATTGACTGATTGCAGGATTCGAGGTAGAATTATATGTCAGATGCCGTCCAATCCGATCCGATCCGATGCAATTCAGCAATTATTCTAGCTACAACTGTCAGACTGCAGACTGTACAATAGGGTGGAGTGAAAAAAATTTTTTTCTTTATATTTAAGGGAAGCACTATTTTTCTGATGCCAAATCGGTCTAAACTAATTTTGCAAAAAAAATTTTTTGATTTCGAAAAATTCTAAGCGGGCCTCACGACACTTGAAAATTTCAAATTTTTGAGAAGGCAATGCCAGTTTTGAAAATCCCAGATATTTTGTATTTTTGATAAAAGTTAAGGAAGATGCAAATATTTAATGTCAAATAGGTTGGAAACAAACACAAAATGTGAAATTGTGGTTTTCATATAAATCTACCCCAGCCTCATGGCCTTTGAAATTTTGCAAAATTTGCCAAATTTCACCCTTAAAATACAGCAAACCTACTTCGTAGACTCTATAGTTGAAATCGATTTACTAGGGTTTGGAGTTCTTCCTGAGTGAAAACCACGTCCCCTGATTTGATTACAACTTTATTTCAATACTAGAAACCCAGCTTGCTGGTTGTGAAATTACCTTCGGATCAAATTCCCAATAAGTATATTATAAACAACAGTAGGCCTAGGTCTAGGAAGATATATAGGAAGAAGGATAATTCTAAATTAGGAAAACACTAGTAAAACAGTAAAGCACTAGAAAAACAAATGAAAAACAAATGAAAAACACTGTAATGCACCCGGAAAAAGTAAAAATATTGATCAACAGGAAATTTAATACATGTATTAATTACACTGAATTGGTAATCTTAAATGTACTCCTCGCATAGCACACCATTAAGTAATCTACGTAAAACATAGGGACAACTATAAACTGTCCAGAAAACAGTGAAAAAATGATTGGCATTGAATAGCATTAAATTTTACCTAATATGCTGCTAAACAATAAGTTTAAAGTGTCTAATACTACACAGAAACCATTGTTGCCCGGCAACCAAGGAACAGTAACCAATCAGCATGCATTTCAACAGTTTTACTGGTCAGTCGGTAGAGGCACATTACTGGTGTATTCTGGTATTAGTGTATTCCAGTATTCAAGTATTGTTAGTGTTGGATCTTGTAATCTGCTAAATGTTGAACAGTTAAAGTGCAGATGGTTGCGGTATTTAATATTAAGACAGCAAGAGGGCCACAGTTAGGTCCTACCTACAGAGATACTGTAGTGAAGTGGCATACCAGTGTGGCTAGAAGCGCGGATGCAAGATCTAGAACACATCACACATGATTTTCTCGTCAGTTCGGCTTTCTGGTATGAATGGTATCCTTAATAATAAATACCACAACTTCTGCACTTCAACTGCCAACATTTAGCAGATGAATTGATCTAACACTAACAAATACTGGAATGCACTATGTAATACCAGAATACAGCAACACTGGTACTACTGGCTGACCAGTAAAACAAGGATAGTAGTGCTGAACTGCATGCTGATTGATTTCTTCTTTCACCTAGTATTATTAGCAGCATATCAAGCAAATCTATTTTAATTATATTAAATTAAATTAAATAATTATATTAAAGCAAATCTAATTTATCGACCCCAGTGGATGAAAGGCGGCTGAGTGGACCCTGGTGGGGCTGAACCTACAACCAATCGATTGCAGGCCTGGCGCTCAGCCAATTGAGCTACCCCGCTTTCTAGCGAAATATAGTTAAAATTTCACTGTTGTCCAGAGGGTTTATAGTGTTTTCCCTATGTTTTACGGAGATTACTTAACGTGCGCTATGCGAGGAGTACATTTAAGATTACCAATTCAGTGTAATCATGTATTAAATTTCCTGTTGATCAATAATTTTAATGTTTTCCGGGTGCTTTACATTGTTTTTCATATGTTTTCTAGTGTTTTCCTAATTTAGAATTATCCTTCTTCCTAGACCTAGGCCTACTGTTGTTTATAATATACTTATTGGGAATTTGATCCAAAGGCAAATTCACAGCCAGCTAGCTAGGTTTCTAGTATTGAAATATAGTTGTGATCAAATCAGGGGACTTAGTTTTCACTCAGGAATAACTCCAAATCACAGTACATCGATTTCAACTATACAGACTACGAAGTAGGTTTGCTGTATTTTTAGGGCAAAATTTGGCAAATTTTGCAAAATTTTAAACGCCATGAGGCTGGGGTAGATTTATATGAAAATCACAATTTCACATTTTGTGTTTGTTTCCAATCTATTTGACATTAAATATTTGCATTTTCCTTAACTTTTATCAAAAATACAAAATATCTAAGAATTTCAAAACTGGCATTGCCTTCTCAAAAATTTGAAATTTTCAAGTGTCGTGAGGCCCGCTTAGAATTTTTCGAAATCAAAAAATTTTTTTTGCAAAATTAGTTTAGACCGATTTGGCATCAGAAAAATAGTGCTTCCCTTAAATATAAAGAAAAAATTTTTTTTCACTCCACCCTACTGTACAAGCCTAGCTGCTTAGGCCTACTTCTGTTTTGCCTATCACAGTTTCTCTAACGCAATATCCCTTTAATTGAATTTCAGAATAATCCACCTATCTTTGCGGTGTTTTATTTAATTAATATAGGGCATAATAAATTAGTAGAGGAGCTAGATCTGAAAACTGATTATACCGCGGTTATACGGCGCCTACACTTTTCTTTACTGCAATGAAAGCCGGTGTATAGCTATATAGTACCCGGCTGCGTAGGGTTCCAGGACGAAGGTCAGAAAAAAAGCACTACTGTATGGCCATTTTTCGACCGTCGACACAAAGCCGCTACGAAGTTATTATGGGACAGGATGGTGATGCTCGGTAGACAGTGGCGGTTCTAGGGGGGGGGGGGGGGCAAGGGGGCATCTGCCCCTCCGCAGGTATCTTGGGGGGGGGGGGCTTGCCCCCTCCCTAGCGAAAGGTAATGTGGTAAATCCGTACCAGTGGGTACCGACTTGCTCGAAAACAGACCTCTCTGGGAAAAGACTTCTATTTTTTTTCAAAATTTAGTTACTACCCGGAGATATCCATTATAAAACACTCTGATATTTTTGTAAAATTCTGGAACTTTGGGAATTCGGGAAAAAATCGGGAAATTTTCTTCAAAGTTTTCTTCTTCGAACTGTAGCTTGTTTCCGAAACGTGCAGTGGCGTGCAGAAGGGGGGGGGGGGGGGGGGGCACCTTCCAAGGGGCGCCAAAATTTGAGCAGTAGTGGCATCATAGCCAGCTGATAGTATAATGGTGGTTCCAAGTTTAGCTTATTGATGCTAGACATTTAGCCCATCCAACATACAAACATAGTAGTTTGGTTCTGTATTGGTTGCATAGCCTTTCAGCACTGCCCACATTGCACATGTGAAGGTGTCACAGGTGAGAAGGTAGATGTCTCCTGCGATTGGTCCATGGTATGGTCACTGGAAATATCTCCATTGGTAAGTTCAGTGGCTTTGTGGTTTAAGGCATGTGCAAGTAAATTTAAGCAGTAAATTTCTTAATATAATATAATTTTGCAATTAAAATAGTCTTAAAATAGTCATTTAATTACTTCAATATTTTCCACTACCACACATGTTATGAAAGTTTGTGCGGCTAAAATACTAAAGTATATTTATTGCCTCTTAAATAATTAAATATAAGATAATTATTTTATTGCGCAGAACACCATCTCCATACCGAAACCTAACTAACCAAAACAATAAACGATATCATTACAAATTAATGGAAAGGAGTGCCACACACGTCGCGTCTCTCCTCCACATCTTTGGAACGATACGGGTTACCACCAGCTGACGGCTGCGACCCTTCCATTAACTAAATAATTAGATAATTAGACATAGACGGGTTTAGACAAAGTTGTTGTTAGGAATGTTTTTGTTGAACGATTTAAAGCTGGCGTTTATAAACGTGCCAGATTGGGCTCTACTGCTTGCGTGGAGCCATTTACAAGTCCGAAAAATTGACCTCAGCAAATTAAATATTTTGCCCCCCCCCCCCCCCCCCCCAAGCAAAATCCTAGAACCGCCCCTGTCGGTAGAGGACGCTCTAGGACATGAGACACGTAGTAAAGTTAATTGTTAAAGATGTCCCAACATTATTTTAGCTTTGTATTGT
>JAUCBJ010001487.1:0-44038 GCA_032718475.1 Nemertoderma westbladi | reverse complement strand
AATCGGAAGAATATATCAAATTGACTGTTTAATTATAATTGACCTGCGGAATCAATGAGAATTGTATGGAAGTAGAAATCTAATATTTATATCAAACACATGCTTGGTACTGTATCAGGGGATTGCCGCCTGTCAATATGTACACGTTCTCTGAACCCAGAGTTATACTGCCGTATTTGGGCGAATACGACAGGCTACTGTACTATACAGTACGTTTGTTGTGGTTAGTGACGGGTTGTTAGTATCTCATGCAAAATAAATGTAGGACTTTGTAATTATTTTGCAAATATTGGGACCATGCATTTTCTAACTTACAGGTTTCATTGCATTGCTTGGATCAAACTTATCCTGTATTCTATAATGGCGTGGTATTTTACTCTCCGACATCGGTAGAGGGGAAGAGGTGTGTTGTTGGTCTGCCTCTGCGTCATTGGGGCGGGTAACAGACGTTTCGGTCTAAGACGTTTTGGCCTAGGACGTTTCGGCCCAATGAATGAAATACAAGATTTGCTTGTCGGACGTTTTGGCCCAAAGACTCACTTTACTCCCTTAAATAAGCTATTAATTAATAAGTTATTCAATATATTTATTTTGTAGTTTTTAACGTTCGTTACAAGAGGAGTTGTCAGTAGGAACTGCTCCGACACCTGTATGAAAGTCGTCAAGATCGAAGTTCTACATTATATTTATAAATAATAACTAATGTAATATTATTACTATTACTATTTATTAATATAAATATACACCATTAACTTAGTAACTTAGTATTATGTATTACTTAAGTATTACTAAGTATTATGATGATGGGGTTTCCCCCATAAAAAAAACATACGTATTTTAAAATATGAGTCAATAAATAAAGTACATTAAATACACCGAATTAAAATTATTACTGTATTTTAATTTTGGTCTTAAACATATAATAGATTAGAAATATTCCATTAAAGGAGCATTGCTAATAATTATGAGACAGACTGGATGTCATATGGAATGAGATAAAATATATGCGTATTAAATTTAAATTTAGATGAAATATATGCGTATTAAATTTAAATTTAGATGAAATATATGCGTATTAAATTTAAATTTAGATAAAATGTATGCGTATTAGAAGCACCAGAGTGGATGAGAAGTGAAATAAAATATGTAATAATAAAAGCATTATACGTCGTTATCTATGGGTATAAATCATCTACCATCGAAGATGATAGTTATTGTTTCAACAGATCATTAAGACATAGCTGCAATACACTGTCCAGCTACTGTAGAAGAATTATCAATTGAGTAATGTTTAAAATTAATGAAGTATCTCCAAAATATATCGATCAGACTAGATTTAAGCCCTAAATGGTTCGTGAAATTGATTCATTTGGTAGTACTGTATATTAGAAATGTGGTACTCGAGACCAAAAGTTTTGTTCTGACTTGTATTTTTTCGGCCGCATAATATAATTGATGGCGAATTGTCTATGGAACCAGAGCTCCACTTCCCTAATGTTCATTTTATTTTTAAATAAAGGTTAATTAAATAGCCATTTCATGCAAGATATTTATTAAGTGTTTGTATGTTATTGTGAAATAATTATAATCATTATAATTATTATCATATCAAACAAGTTGGCCTTTTCATTCAGTTAGTCATGGGCCGAAACGTCCGGGCCGAATCGTCCGGGCCGAAATGTCCGGGCCGAAACGTCCTGGACCGAAACGTCCTAGGCCGAAACGTCTGTATACCCATTGGGGCGGGGGGGGGGGGGGGGGGGGGGGGGGGTGTTTGGGCAAGTGTCGGATTCATCTATTCGTGTTGATGGTTGGCTGGTTGGTGATGATTCTACTTCTGGCTAGGTCTGGCCTAGAGTAGAAGCAGTTCCGCGGCAATAATAATATTGCTCCTCAAAAGAGGGCCCTTACTGCATCAGGGACGCGTTTTTCGACAGAGCCCCGTCAGCTGAAACAGCCAGTGCCGCTAGTCGGTGGGGTTGACTTGTTGACGAGAGGCTATTATGAGGCGCAATGGGATACGCATTGCGTATCTCCTTCTGTCAACCAATACTGGCCACCGGTATTGATGATGTTGAGAATGTGCACGGCAGCACTCAATTTATTTTTTACTTCGGATCTGGCTGGTTTTCAGTTGAAAACCAGCTATTCGTATAGGTTTTGTCTAAACCCAGAGTCATAGCAACCCGTTGCTATGGCAACTGAGAATAAACAATGAACCTTTTTTATCACTAGTGGCCCCATATGGTGACTCATACTGTACAACAAATTTTGGAAATCGGTCCAGCCGTTCTTATGATAACTTAAAACGGACAAACAGACAAACGGACATTTGGTGAAATGCTCTTTATAGACTGATACTTAGTGTTCAAAACTATTCAAATGTCCGACTACAAAATTTAGATGTGTTTCGTTAAAATTAAAGTTTTTATAGCACTTTACATGGGTACAGGTTTTTTTGACCAGGACCACCCTGTGGTGCTCAAAATATAAGTTAATATGTATGCTAAGTTGTATGCTATTCTTTTTGTATACGCCTATAAGCCTCTAAAATATATTTGGTGCCGGTGCAATTTATACAGTTTATCGTTATGGATGAACGGGCTTAACATAGAGCTTTGGCTTGTTGCCCAATCATCCTCACCAATTGAGGTTAATAAATGTTAAATGAAATAAATACTGACTTCCGGGTCTTCCGGGACATGCCACCCAACGAGAATGACGTCATGTGATACGACTCATCGGAATTCGATAAGAAAAAAATTTACCTTGTTAAATCCTCGATTTCATATATTTTATACTATTCTATAAATTAATTTGATTGTTTTAATCATATAATTCTAGTATTAATTATTAATATGAGTATAAATAAATATATTTCGACAAGTGAATATTTTGAAATTATATATTTTCGAATTAAAATGACCACACAAGAATATGGAACGATAAATTACTATTATATATAGGCTCTACTTGCACTTTTACATTTACAAATAATTTGGAATAAAATTGAACTAAAATACTAAAAATACAATTAATTTCGTATATATTTAATTAAAATATCACTATTAAATTATGCGACAATATTTACGATTAAAATATAAATCTACTACCGACGCAAGAGTATTAGTCATGAAAAATGAAAAAAGTTTACCAAACTGTGTACAATTGCACAAAGACACGGGACTGTTTCATGGCACTAAAAACATCGCAATGTGGAGAAATATATCTATGCGTTGAATTCCCCCAAGAAATGCGCCGATTCCTCATGGAACTCAATTAGAGGATCATGTGGAGAGTCGCTTCCAATATCTTGAGAAGGAAAAAAGTCAGTTAGCGGTATTTTCTCCTCGGTGTGGAGGGATGGGTAACTTCTATTGCGTTGCTGATATAGTTTAGGACATTTGTGGGGGGCTGTGTGTTGTCTGTCTAAGGAAGTCGGAAATTGTGTATTCCACCATTCTATGTGATCTGGTTCACTGTGGTGACCAAGTCTGTCTCTCAGTCTCGATTGAGTCAAAGGGGTATTGCTGAAGCATGCGAGTTTCTGTGAGCCACCCTGAGAACGAATACCGTGGGGTTCACTTTTTTTGAGTCGATAGTCATCCGGGTATCTGTTAACTTGTGTTTCTTTAGGGTCTGGGTTACTGGAATCCGCCGAACACAATATAGAAACATCCATACTGGTTGATCTGCGAGTTTTTAACTGTGGAACATTATTACTCTTGTTATTATCCGACTTGGGGCATCTCGTCTCTGATATATTACTACTTGCGCTTCCGATGTTACTGTCGTGCAAGAATTTCATTAACAACCTACAAACATACAATATTTAGGACGAAATTTAAATGTGCAAAACTGCAATGAGACCAATATAAAACGTATAAGTGTCTGTTAGTTGTTGTTAAAAAGGGAAAATGGAAGCAAAAATCTGAAGAACTAGCTTACAACAGGGATACTAAACCATTCTGTCTCGAATCTCATGCTATCTTTAAGATGACGTGTGCAACAATAGAGTGGGGAGGGGGGTGGGGGGTAATAATAAAGTATGATACAATATTCCAATACCAGGACAATTTATGATAATGCTCTCCATAGCGAAAAATATCAACTGACCCTATTGGGGCTCGAGCCCGGTACCAAGGTTTCAAACTATTTAGGCCAACTAATCACTCAAAGGAAAGTACAACGATATTCCGTGCTGCGAGAAATGGCAACCATGCCTCAAAAAATAACTATTTCAGTGTTGTAGAAACCACTGCAACCCCGTATGGCTGGCCCAGGCTGTTAGTTAATAATAAGTGAATTGTTGTGGGTGACTGAGAGTGAATTAAGTATAATGTAATAGGACAAAACTTAATTCACCGTCACTCACCCCACAACAATTAATTTATTATTATTAATACCAGGACTGGGTATGTCGTATGTACTGTAATGGTGTTCCACATTATTTTATAAGATATGATGTGGAAGAAGTAGATGCAATTGTTTGATGGAATCGAAAACCGTAGGTTAACAATACAAAGTTTGATCGTTTTTCCTCTTTTTTTTTTTTACTAAACGCAAAACATTGTTTTGTATTATGGGCCACCGCGCTCTGGCCATGTGCTAACCTGAGTTCACTAGTGACCATAGCAACATCCTTGCTCAGTGAAGACATTTGCTGGTCGAGTCTTTCTACGCTGTTACGTGTCTCCATAACTTCTCGTCTCAACGCATATCCCAAGGAAAGATCGTGACTTTGAGATCGAAGACTTCCCGCTTTAGGAAAAAATAATTTTGCATGTATTAATGAACCGACGCAACTTGTACTCTGGTTGGATATAATAATTATTTGATCAACTGGAGTCACTTTAAATAGTGACTGTAACTCTTGCGTAGCAGATGACAGTCATTCACCATTCACCAGTTCAGACGCGGACACATCATTGCCATAATCACTACAGTACTCCATACTCAATTATTTAGTTAATTTTTAGCCAAACAATCTATTCGCAAATCAACACCAAGCCAAGGATATTAATGTGGCTTTATATTGCACAAACATTGTTAGTGGAATAATGAAAGTAATGATGAAATTATAGTGTATTGATGATGCCTGCGGTACCTAAGTAAACGCATAATATACAATGTAACGAACGACCTTGTGTTACATTAATTATGTTGTTAATTAAATTTCTATTGTTAGTCAGTGGGCAGTACGGGTTGTTTATAAGGAAAATTTAATGTCAAGAGAAGGTTTGTAACTTTATTCGGTTTTATTAGAAGGGATTTCGATGTGTGAATATAAATATGACTCATCCCCGTCTAGTTCCCATCAGTTTCCCAATGAACCCCTTCAACCGATTCACTCAATCCAACTCCAACTACAGCCAACAACTTACTTACGATATATAAGTGGGAAAAAAAAGTAAATAATTCCGCTCCTGGCGTCTATATAAGCTGAGAACAAGAACTTTAAGTGTCATATGCCAAAATGAAACTGATTACTAAGGGGGGGAGGGGGGGGGGGGGGGTGTAGAGTAGAACCCCCAAACTGAACCTCACATTTTTGTGTCTCTGGACCCTAAAATTGTGTGAAAATATTTTTTGTGCTACTAAACATAGTCTGGACTGTGTAAGAATAACCAAACCAAATATTTTTAAAATTGGCCCCAAAATGGCTCCGTAATTTCCAAAAGTGCCTTTTTGTGCCAAGGGCTATTTCTCTACCAATATTTGTTGAAATTTGTCGAAATTTGGAATATAAGTTCAGAGGAACCCTGCATACAATTTTTCTGAACAAATTTTGCCTCAAATGCTCTGGAGCCTTTTTAGAACATAAAGGCCCCACAAAAGGGCCTTTTTTTGGCCTTTTTGATATAAAAGGGCTCCAGGGCATTTCCAACCAAATTTGTTCAGAAGAGGTATGGAGAAGGGTATTCTTAACAAGTGTACCAAATTTCAACTCATTTCAGTTAAAATTTGCGGAGAAATAGCCTCTTTCATGAAAAAGCGTCATTCTGAGATATTATAACTTTTGTTGGGCACAGCTTTTGCAAAGTCGGCAATGACGCCCAGGTGGGATCGAACTGGTGACCTCCGGGTTGGAAGTCTGAGGAATCTGACTGAATATGAAACCACTCATTCACCCATAACACCAATAATAAATTCTGAGATATGTGTGTTTAATTTAAAGTTTAAGGAACAATTCAAACCTTCCCGCTATTTTAGATAATACCACTTTTCTATGTTCCAATAACTTTGTCAAAAATGAATGAAATTCAACGAAATTTTTCATGCTTGCTAAACCGATAACTAGTAAAACAACGTTATAGCAATTTTATACATATCTGTACCGTGAGAGCCTTTTTTATGAAAAGGGCCCAGTACAATTGTAAAATATAGTGCTGCTCGAAGGCTTGTCAAAAATCAGACTAGCTCTTACGTTTTGGGTAATAACTTGAGTTTGAGAAAAGATATGAGAAAACTGCTTGCAGATTTGAAATCACCATTAAATTCGGCACATGATAGGATAAAAAAATATTTTTGTCAATTTCCAAAATATGGCGGTGCGAACCCGCCCCCCCCCCCCCCCCCCCACCCCCCCTTAAAGCTCCAGTTACTGCCCTCGAACCTTACTATGTAGAATGTCCTTTCTAAGCCGTTGATACGTCATTGTCGGTGTTTTATGCGGGTGAAATTAAAATATAATTTTTAATTTATACCAACGAACCTGAAGAAAGAGAATTGGGTACGGTGTAGCTGTGACGTAGACGGTCTTCCATGGAGGGTTTACAGCGAGAGGAGAGTGCGGAACCGGTTGAATCTTCGGAGTATCGGCGCAACCCGACTGTATGAGACAACCAACTGATATTATCCGAGTTCACTGGCGTCGGAAGCCGAGGTCCCCCACCGTCTTCGGCCTGTAAGGGGTCCGCTACAGAAGGGACACAGCGGATCTGGGACTGGGGACCGTTGCCAGTCAGTAGACGAGGAGGTTGAACCATAGACGGACACTCGTCGCCGGCACCGGTCCTAGACCTACGGATAAAACAGGACGCCGTATATGGTGAGAAAACAAACGACAATATAACGGCCCGTTATGAGCTAATAGTGTGAGAAACCAAGTGCCTGCAATGAGAGAGTTTTTACCTGTTGCTATGGTGATCGCATTCTTCCTCTTCGTCTTCACTTATTGCCGGTAATATATTAAAGCCGCCGTTTTTAGATAATTCGTCATCTGTTGACTTTCTCCTTTTCTTTGGATGCTGAAAGGAATAAGAATTTTAACGATAATTTACATAATATACGGAGAGTTTGTCGATTAAAGCGAGAGTTGAAACCAAAGGCACAGATTGTTATACATAGAAAGAGATTCTACTTTACTTTACTGGCCTGGCGGTAAATACTTAATAGATAGTAGGCTGACTTTGCCCAACGTTGGCTTATCAATGGTTTGTGTAAAGTACTTGAAATATGTGGCAATATTCTCTATAACAATGGTAGGGACTTTCTGACCGAGGAGATTTGCGTCACAGCTGAATGTTAGAGTTCTGTGGCGTGGCATTCTTCAACATTTTTTTGCTATCTTTATTGAACAGTTTATTTTTATTTCCATGTAAAACTAAGCTAGGACTGAAGCTACATTATTACTAACATCGTGAAGATCTTCTGTTTCCCTGAGACTGTAAGTGAGTTCGTTCTTTAGCTGCTCAACAAACCGTTGATGGAAATCGGGATACAGTGTCATCAGTACCAACATTCCTTGAATGCAGATCAGCTGCAAGTCGCAGTAGGTGAGAGCTCTGACGTCACCATTAGTTCGTATCAGTGACGTGTCCCCGTAGTCAAACTCACAACCAAATAAATCGCCCTTCCCTAAAGATATCATAAATTAATCATTGAAATTAAACTATTTTAAGATAATAAGTATTATTATGATTGGACCTCTACAACTGTAGTTATTTATGTTCCTATTATTATCGTGAAACTAACTTAGTTCTTCATTGTTTGTGTGTTTGCATTTTGCTTGTTTGTGTGTTTGCATTTTGCTTGTCTGCTTGTTTGTGTGTTTGGATTTTGCTTGTTTTTGTGTTTGCATTTTGCTTGTTTGTGTGTTTGCATTTTGCTTGTTTCTTTGTTTGTTTCTACGTTCGTCGGCACCTATGGGTCCGACACCTAGCCCATGGGACCGACACCTAGCCCATGGGTCCGACACCTAGCCCATGGGTCCGATACCTAGCCCATGGGACCGACACCTAGCCAAGGGTCCGACACCTAGCCCATAGGTCCGTCTCCTAGCCCGTCCGACACCTAGCCGTCCGACACATAGCCCGCCCGACACCTAGCCCATGGGTCCGACACCTAGCCCATGAGTCCGACACCTAGCCCAAGGGTCCGATATCTGGCCCATAGGTCTGACACCTAGCCCGTCCGACACCTAGCCCGTCCGACACCTAGCCTGTCCGACACCTAGCCCGTCCGACACCTAGCCCATGGGTCCGATACCGAGTCAGTGTAGTTTTCTATCTGCTTAATAAGACTTTATTTGTCAGAAAAAACACTGAGTTACAGTTGAATTATGAATTCTATATATTAATTGCATATAATTATTTCCTGTTCAATTAATTATACAATGAATGGTATTGGATAAATAAGTATTGTAAAACATAATCCCACCACCAGCTGATATTACCTAGGTAACAAACATAAACAATAACAAGCAAGATAGGCCTAACAGCACGGTCTGTAGTTAAGGTTCTGTACAGTTAAATTGCGTAACTATTAGAAACCTGGATGGGTATTTCTGTGTACACCGATGTATTTCTTCCTAAATTGGCGTGATAAATAACTGACCTAGAATAGAAACCACAACGCCCACCCTGCTTATAATAACTTACCTATGTACCACAACGCCCACCCTGCTTATAATAACTGACCTAGAATAGCAACCACAACGCCCACCCTGCTTATAATAACTTACCTAGAATAGCTACCACAACGCCCACCCTGCTTATAATAACTGACCTAGAATAGAAACCACAACGCCCACCCTGCTTATAATAACTTACCTAGAATAGAACCACAACGCCCACCCTGCTTATAATAACTGACCTAGAATAGAAACCACAACGCCCACCCTGCTTATAATAACTGACCTAGAATAGAAACCACAACGCCCACCCTGCTTATAATAACTTACCTAGAATAGCAACCACAACGCCCACCCTGCTTATAATAACTTACCTAGAATAGTACCACAACGCCCACCCTGCTTATAATAACTGACCTAGAATAGAAACCACAACGCCCACCCTGCTTATAATAACTTACCTAGAATAGCAACCACAACGCCCACCCTGCTTATAATAACTGACCTAGAATAGAAACCACAACGCCCACCCTGCTTATAATAACTTACCTAGAATAGCAACCACAACGCCCACCCTGCTTATAATAACTTACCTATGTACCACAACGCCCACCCTGCTTATAATAACTGACCTAGAATAGAAACCACAACGCCCACCCTGCTTATAATAACTACCTAGTACCACAACGCCCACCCTGCTTATAATAACTTACCTAGAATAGCAACCACAACGCCCACCCTGCTTATAATAACTTACCTAGCTACCACAACGCCCACCCTGCTTATAATAACTGACCTAGAATAGAAACCACAACGCCCACCCTGCTTATAATAACTTACCTAGCTACCACAACGCCCACCCTGCTTATAATAACTTACCTAGAATAGAACCACAACGCCCACCCTGCTTATAATAACTTACCTAGAATAGCTACCACAACGCCCACCCTGCTTATAATAACTTACCTAGAATAGCTACCACAACGCCCACCCTGCTTATAATAACTTACCTAGATACCACAACGCCCACCCTGCTTATAATAACTTACCTATGTACCACAACGCCCACCCTGCTTATAATAACTGACCTAGAATAGAAACCACAACGCCCACCCTGCTTATAATAACTTACCTAGAATAGCAACCACAACGCCCACCCTGCTTATAATAACTTACCTAGCTACCACAACGCCCACCCTGCTTATAATAACTGACCTAGAATAGAAACCACAACGCCCACCCTGCTTATAATAACTTACCTAGAATAGCTACCACAACGCCCACCCTGCTTATAATAACTTACCTAGCTACCACAACGCCCACCCTGCTTATAATAACTTACCTAGAATAGCTACCACAACGCCCACCCTGCTTATAATAACTTACCTAGAATAGCAACCACAACGCCCACCCTGCTTATAATAACTTACCTAGACTACCACAACGCCCACCCTGCTTATAATAACTTACCTAGAATAGCTACCACAACGCCCACCCTGCTTATAATAACTTACCTAGAATAGCTACCACAACGCCCACCCTGCTTATAATAACTTACCTAGAATAGAAACCACAACGCCCACCCTGCTTATAATAACTTACCTAGAATAGCTACCACAACGCCCACCCTGCTTATAATAACTTACCTAGATACCACAACGCCCACCCTGCTTATAATAACTTACCTAGAATAGCAACCACAACGCCCACCCTGCTTATAATAACTTACCTAGAATAGCAACCACAACGCCCACCCTGCTTATAATAACTTACCTAGAATAGCAACCACAACGCCCACCCTGCTTATAATAACTTACCTATGTACCACAACGCCCACCCTGCTTATAATAACTTACCTAGAATAGCTACCACAACGCCCACCCTGCTTATAATAACTTACCTATGTACCACAACGCCCACCCTGCTTATAATAACTTACCTAGAATAGACCACAACGCCCACCCTGCTTATAATAACTTACCTAGAATAGCAACCACAACGCCCTCCCTGAGTATCTCTAATGAGCCATTACATAGGAAGTAGAGCGACGTTAACGCATCCCCTTGGTGTAGAAGGTATTCTCCGGGGGCGCAGAAAGATGTTCGTATCTGGGAACAAAACACATAATGAATATTCATTCAGCTATATTCAGTATATATTTACAATAATGTTTCATAAAGGTCGTGTTATGTGTCATTTGGGTTATGACTATTTACTGCAATCTATTTATTGTTGTTTCAACATGGTGCTTTGGTGCGTTTCACGCCATGCTCCAGACGTCTCCAATATTATTGCTTCATTGCCAAACTGATTTGCATTAAAACGATGCCAGACTATTGAAAAACGATGGACTGAGATACTGCAGGTTACAACTCGTTTGTGTATAATTAATTTTATAGAGATGTTCAACTATAAACTGAATCAAAAGAAAAACAATATACAAATTGTTACAACGCATCAATTACTGGTTCTTCTTGGTTTGATAAGGAAATAGTGAAAGTAAGGGGGGTGGTGGTGTGTTGTTATAGTTACACATCACACTTACTAAAGTCACTATTTGTGGTGTGACTATCTCTTTGAACATAGTTGAACCGAGTTGAACTATGTTAACATGCACGCTTTCAGTATGTTAAACTCTCAATTTTATGATTCGTATTAGCCAAGGATGTTCACTCTCTCTCTCTATTTTATGTTCCGTTCGGTAGAAACCACGCACCGGATCCCGGCGGGAAGTCACTCCCATTAGCCCCTTGTTGTTCATTCCGGGGTGGGTCCACCCGGTGGACCCACCGACCTGTAGACTCAGTACTACCTACTTACCTGCAGACTCAGCATCCTCAGACAACCCTGACTCTCCTCTTGGAATAACGGCAACTGAAGCACCTCTCCGTGTAGATGCATAGCGATATCAGCACGAAGTTCCTCAGGAAACTCTTTGAGCATCTCGTCTGGATCTATCCCGCTGTTCACACTCCAACTCATCTGGAAATATTCCTGCATTCGTTGCTTCAGGGGCTTGGGGATGTTATGGGCTCGAATGAATTCCTTTAGGTCTTTTGTTTTAGCGTGGTATAGGTTTCGGCGAGCATAGATTCGCTGGATGATCGCAGTCACGTTACCAAATACCGCAGCGTGCATTAAGGCTACAAATATAACAGGTGTTAATTTGACGTGACTATAGTTATTATAGATTGGACAGAACCAAGGGCGTATCTAGATGGGGGGGGGGGGGGCAAAGGGGGCAAGTGCCCCTCCCCTCCCCCCTCATCCAAAGTGGGGCAAACACCTCCTTATGATGTGCTGATGCAGCTAGATTTGTGTATAGTTGGTGTATGAGACCTTTCAATTTCCCTGAGCTTACAGTAGTTTCCAATTTTGTACCAATTTTGTACCATACATTGTACACCATATCCCAGAATTGTACAGTAGTGTTGTAACTTAGGTACACGCCGACAAAAATTTGGAGGGGAGTCGGCACTGAATTATGACACTACAGTAGGTTTACCTAATATTAATAATATATAAAATAATATATATAATAATAAGGCACGTTGTTTGAAATTCCAAAAGTTTGCCCATCCTCAAGAAAAATCCTGGCTACGCCCCTGGCACCAAACATTCATGTAGAATTATAATTGTGTTTTTGTAGAGCCGCAATTTAACGGGTAGGTGTAAAACGCGGATCCGGATCCGGATTCAGGATCCGGATACGGATCAGGACCCGGATTTGCGAGTGTAAAAGGCGGATCCGGATTTACATACAATCCGTAACTGAGTGTAATATGCGGATTCTGAAATACGCAATCCGTATTGCAGTGTAAAACGCGGATTCATATATTTTGTGAATCCGGAATGGAGTGTAAAACACGGATTTACGTTAATTACCAAGTTTTGTTGGATCCGGAATGGAGTGTAAAACACGGATTTTCGTTAATTACCAAGTTTTGTTGGATCCGGAATGGAGTGTAAAACACGGATTTACGTTAATTACCAAGTTTTATTGGATCCGGAATGGAGTGTAAAACACGGATTTTCGTTAATTACCAAGTTTTGTTGGATCCGGAATGGAGTGTAAAACACGGATTTTCGTTAATTACCAAGTTTTGTTGGATCCGGAATGGAGTGTAAAACACGGATTTTCGTTAATTACCAAGTTTTGTTGGATCCGGAATGGAGTGTAAAACACGGATTTTCGTTAATTACCAAGTTTTGTTGGATCCGGAATGGAGTGTAAAACACGGATTTTCGTTAATTACCAAGTTTTGTTGGATCCGGAATGGAGTGTAAAACACGGATTTTCGTTAATTACCAAGTTTTGTTGGATCCGGAATGGAGTGTAAAACACGGATTTTCGTTAATTACCAAGTTTTGTTGGATCCGGAATGGAGTGTAAAACACGGATTTCATTAATTACCAAGTTTTGTTGGATCCGGAATGGAGTGTAAAATACGGATTTACGTTAATTACCAAGTTTTATTGGATCCGGAATGGAGTGTAAAACACGGATTTTCGTTAATTACCAAGTTTTGTTGGATCCGGAATGGAGTGTAAAACACGGATTTTCGTTAATTACCAAGTTTTGTTGGATCCGGAATGGAGTGTAAAACACGGATTTACGTTAATTACCAAGTTTTAATGGATCCGGAAAGGGGTGTAAAACGCGGATTCAATTTATTTACCAAGTGTTACTAGATCCGGGAAGGGGTGTAAAACGCGGATTGATTCAGGTTAATTACAAAGTGTTACTGGATCCGGGAAGGGGTGTAAAATGCGGATTTACGTTAATTACTGAGTTTGTTAATGAGGGACACAACTATTAATGAGGGACACACATTAATGAGGGACACAAACATTAATGGGGGACACCTTAATAGTTAATAGACACCTTAATAATTTGTCTATGTCTAGGGGCCACACATAAGCTTAATCCGGCTCTGGGGGACACCTTAATAGGGGTCAATGCTTCCCAATGAATTATTAATAAGGGCGATGGTGATGCTTGGCCGTCAGACATTATTAGATATTGATTAGCTGAAAAACTACTACCGTGGGAACGTGACCTCTCTGGTAGAGCGGCTCTGTAGACAATTGTATGGTAGGATTACTGTCCTGTTCCCTGATTGGCTTATCCATCCCAACCTCCCTTACAAACAAGAATCACTGTTCTGCCTAGCTGGCGGTAGTTTGTACTGCATCATAGCGTACTCTATTTAAGGCCTTGCAAGCGTGCTGCCTTCCTAATTTATGGAGGCTGAACTGTTCAGTATAATTTCTTATTTAATTTCTTATTAAACATGGATGACAGTGATGACTTTGTAAAGGTTCCATTTACGGGATTCGTTATTCCGAGTCCAACCAATGATACAGCCATTGTTGAGCCGCTTGAACTCACTACCCAAACATCGTGCACCCCGAGTCCGGAGAAGAAAAAAACCAGGAAAGTCAGCAAGCCAAGAAAAGTTACTAAAGAACAATAAACATTGCACTAATTAATAATTGTAACTAGATGAGGGTCTGGGTCTTTATTGCATATGCGTTTTATAAATTGTTCATTAAAACTTACTAATTAACTTGAATCCGCGTTTTACACCCCTTCCCGGATCCAATAAAACTTGGTAATTAACATAAATCCGTGTTTTACACTCCGTTCCGGATCCAATAAAACTTGGTAATTAACGTAAATCCGTGTTTTACACTCCATTCCGGATCCAATAAAACTTGGTAATTAACGTAAATCCGTGTTTTACACTCCATTCCGGATCCAATAAAACTTGGTAATTAACGTAAATCCGTATTTTACACTCCATTCCGGATCCAATAAAACTTGGTAATTAACGTAAATCCGTGTTTTACACTCCATTCCGGATCCAATAAAACTTGATAATTAACGTAAATCCGTGTTTTACACTCCATTCCGGATCCAATAAAACTTAGTAATTAACGTAAATCCGCGTTTTACACCCCTTCCCGGATCCAATAAAACTTGGTAATTAACTAGAATCCGCGTTTTACACCCCTTCCCGGATCCAATAAAACATGGTAATTAACTTGAATCCGCGTTTTACACTCCATTCCGGATCCAATAAAACTTGATAATTAACGTAAATCCGTGTTTTACACTCCATTCCGGATCCAATAAAACTTAGTAATTAACGTAAATCCGCGTTTTACACCCCTTCCCGGATCCAATAAAACTTGGTAATTAACTAGAATCCGCGTTTTACACCCCTTCCCGGATCCAATAAAACTTGGTAATTAACGTAAATCCGCGTTTTACACTCCATTCCGGATCCAATAAAACTTGGTAATTAACGTAAATCCGTGTTTTACACTCCATTCCGGATCCAATAAAACTTGGTAATTAACGTAAATCCGTGTTTTACACTCCATTCCGGATCCAATAAAACTTGGTAATTAACGTAAATCCGTGTTTTACACTCCATTCCGGATCCAATAAAACTTGGTAATTAACGTAGAATCCGTGTTTTACACTCCATTCCCGGATCCAATAAAACTTGGTAATTAACGAATCCGTGTTTTACACTCCATTCCGGATCCAATAAAACTTGGTAATTAACGTAAATCCGTGTTTTACACTCCATTCCGGATCCAATAAAACTTGTAATTAACGTAAATCCGTGTTTTACACTCCATTCCGGATCCAATAAAACTTGAGTAATTAACGTAAATCCGTGTTTTACACTCCATTCCGGATCCAATAAAACTTGGTAATTAACGTAAATCCGTGTTTTACACTCCATTCCGGATCCAATAAAACTTGGTAATTAACGTAAATCCGTGTTTTACACTCCATTCCGGATCCAATAAAACTTGTAATTAACGTAAATCCGTGTTTTACACTCCATTCCGGATCCAATAAAACTTGATAATTAACGTAAATCCGTGTTTTACACTCCATTCCGGATCCAATAAAACTTAGTAATTAACGTAAATCCGCGTTTTACACCCCTTCCCGGATCCAATAAAACTTGGTAATTAACTAGAATCCGCGTTTTACACCCCTTCCCGGATCCAATAAAACATGGTAATTAACTTGAATCCGCGTTTTACACCCCTTCCCGGATTTAATAAAACTTTGTAATAAACCTGAATCCGTATTTTACACCCAATCCCGGATTCAGTAGAAAAATGAATCCGCGTTTTACACTCCGTTCAGGATTTAGCCTAAAACATGAATCCGCGCTTTACACTCCGTTCCGGATCTGAAAAAAAGGCCAATCCGCATTTTACACTCGGTTACGGATTCGGTAAATTTAGCAGTGCGCGGATCCGCAGATTACACCCTAAAAATGTAAATTCAGTCGACTTCCATAGGGACAATGTTAAATGATAGAATCCGGATCCTGATCCGGATCCGCGTTTTACTCTGACCCCAATTTAACAAGTATGGTTGATACTGCTTGTGTTATTCTCTGATCTGACTCTGGTGGGTGGAAAAAATATTTATGTGAGGATAATGTAAAAGCACTAATAAGATATTTTTGCAAAGTATATTTATCAAACAAGTAATAACCATGGTTTTAGTTATGCCTATGATAATAAGTAACTTATATAAGATATGGCATGGTACGCGACTCAAATTGTGACACAAACATTCAATGAGTGTATAAAGCCATGCTTACCTCCGATAAGTAGCATTAGAATGGTGAATACCTTTTCCGTATTGGTATTAGCCGATACATTCCCAAAACCCACACTAGTTAAACTAGTTAGAGTGAAGTAGAGGGAGGTTATGTATGCGGTGTTTAGACTGGGTGAGTTGGTTGTCTGCAGTTCGGTGTTATTCCCCACAACAGTGCCACACGTTTCATTATTCGAATACATTGGTTCATCCACGTTCGTACTCAAAGTATAAAGCCAACCTAAAATAGGAAATTTTAGCCGTACAATTAAATACTCAAGTAGTATATCGGTCCCTACCATACTAGGGTGCATTACTTCGAGTGCTTCTGCAACATAACACGGCCGCAGTTCCCGATGAGCCGTGTACAGTAAGTCCTTTCTCGGGAATGTCCATTGCTGGCCAACACGTATCTTCTCGCCAACAGCCTGCCAAAGATAGAACAAGGCCATGTCATGAACATGATATTCTGAATGCGTGTATTTTAATTCCATTTAGTTAAAACGCAAAACGAATCTAGTATTTTTCTCCAATTGATATCTTTTAGGTGTGTGTATTAGTGTGCTGTTTTTGTTTTCTGGTAGCGATATTTAATACGCTTCTATACTATTATGATTCAGGTTGAATGCCTTTTGCTTATTATCATTATTATGTAACTTACCATAATCCCATTGAGCTGATGATTCAAGGTGAGCCCCACGTTCAGTCGTTCCCAAATAATACCAAATACAAGCCAACCAATGGGCGAGTAAGAAGTACATGAACATCAATAATGTCAAAATGATGGCGCTGTATTGGCTGTACCGATCGAGTTTCTGCATTAATCTAGCCAATCGCAGAAGACGGGCCATTTTCAACAATAGAAAATTGTTAGTTGTCTAAAAATAAAATTTAAAATACACCATAGAGACATAGAGCACTCTAATCTACGATAATAATATAGAGAACAATAGGGGGGAACCATGACCTACTATAACACCCCGAAAACTGCAGAACTAGTAGGTCATGGGGTAACCCAAAATAGATTAGGAAGTCATTCGAACCATATTTTTTTTTATTATACATTATCATGTCAATATCACAAAATCCTCACAAAAAGTCTATAAAAATATATTATGCTGATATTAATAATAATAATATTCAAAAATTCGATATTATTGTAAGCATTGTTTTAATTATTATTTTTTATTTAAATATCACTTAATTGTGTATTCCCCACTGACATACACCATATAGTCCCGTAATTGTGCCATTTTTCGAATGACAAGGAATCCCTCCACCCCAAATTTTCAGATGGGGGGGGGGGGGGGGGGGGGGGGTGGACGCAATAAAAATGCATCCCTCTCCAGGGGAAATTGGACGCAAATAACAGATGATTACTCTCAAAAATAAAACTGTAACCTGTTCTATTGTGTTTAGTTGATTGTTTTGGTTAAAATAACGCGCCCATGTGAAGAATACCAGGATTTCACGTTTCGATCGACTTTTTATTGGAATTTTATATATGAAGAATTTTTATTTTTTTTAAATTTATCTTTATTAAGTGTTTTATAGCGCTTATTTCTGTCTTATAACCTGTACATATACTAATTCGTTTATTGTTTTGGTTAGATTCAGCCCTTCTGTAACCTGTGGCTTTGGTGAAAACCTGGTATTCTTGACATGGGGGTAACTGCAAAGTGAAATATAACGTCAGAAAGTCTGGTATTCTTCACATGGGCCAAATAACGTGCCAATGTAACCTGCTTCTTTCCCTTAATTGAGAATTTAACATTGAGGCGGGATATTAATTCGCCAAGGCGGGTTTTGCGTCCAGTTCCCCCCCCCCCCCCCCCCCCACCCCCCTGTCTCCAAATTTTACTACTAATCTTTATCATATTGCTTGAAATTTCTTTCCAATATCAATAATCGATTTATTTATATTCCTAATATGTTACAATGTCTTAATTTTGTAAGAACAGCTGTAATATAGGCGTTGAAAGATTGCCGTTCGCTGGAGGCCACTGGTGCGTAGCTATTCATACATAAACAAAGTGTCCTACCAGATAACGTTGTGTGTATTTAATAAATGGCCTCCAGCGAACGAAGACTTTTGCAATCTTTATAGAACGCCTATATCTCAGCTGTTTCGCAACTATGTTTTGAAATTGCAAGCAATATGATAAAGATTTGTATAGAAATTTGGTGGGGGGGGGGGGGGGGGGGTGGGGGGTCTGTGTCATCATGACACTGTATTACGCGTCATGGTGTAATTGCGTTTCATAGTAATTTGGCACTCTTTTCAAACTAAATAGTTATTCATATGTTATTAAAGATGTTGCAATATTTTTTATTGTAGAATTTTATTTTAACAAAAACCATAAATGATAATGCTAGATAATTGTCAAATTTATTATCAATCAAAATTATCAAATTTTAATTCCTAGAACATATATTCACTATTATTATTTAACGAAATGATGATGAACATTGAAAAAATGCTGTTCACAATTGTAAACTCGGCAGAATGCCTGACCGGTATGCTAGTCTAGTACTCAGTCATATAACGCCCATGCTCCACTGCTAACTCATGAGTCGTATGTCAAAAGTCGTTTTCAGATTTTGTTTGAGTCCGAAGTCATAGTATAGCTCCCGTGCTCCACTGGTAAGTCATATTCTTAAAAAAAAATATAAGATGCGTCTCACATTTTTTCTCTGTACAATATTTTCGGGCTTGCTGCTACCCAAAGTAACCAATCACAGGCATCTTTCCGGATATAACTCATGAGTCGTATGTCAAAAGATGTATGTAACATGGGACATAATCACTTTCGACTCTCATGAGTCGTAACAAACGACTTATGACTTATGAAATACCACTGGAGACGCTCCCATTGAAACCAATATGGTCCATAATTTATTTCTACCTATGACATACGACTAACCAGTGGAGCACGGGCCTTACCTTATTGCAGTATCTGAGTATTGCAGCTTTACTTTACTTATTAATATTTAAGTAGCCTACTACCGATAATTATTATAGAAACGACTGACCGGTATTATAAGTTTAGTGGTATTATTATAAATCTCTAATCTGTACCGGTAGGCTTACCGTACTCAATACAGCTTGGAATGCAGTATTGTTGTTGGAAATACTACTAGAAACAGCATTTTATCAATCTGCATCATCATTAATTTAATTAATTGTAGTGTCAAAAGATGCGCAAAAGGATGCGCAAGACTCCGCTTTCAATTTGTATAAGCCATGTGTAAAGTGATTGAGATTTAATGTGTATTTGAATCGATCGAAAATCTCTATCCATATAGAAACCAATATAAGAAATAAGAAATGATCAGATCACTTTGTAGTGACGTGAAATCTGAAACAGCCAATCACATCCGAATTTCAAATTTGGCTTCCCGCGCTTACTTAAACCCGCCATTTCGACCGTATTCCGTTGGTACTTGTTTCTAACAACAATTATTTCGCGCACCAACCCAATTACAGTATAACTGCAATTATTTGCATAAAAAGGATATAAATTTCATTAATATTCCTAAACATTCCAATATTAAAGCGAATAATAAAGCATTCAGAACGCCGATACGTTGACATAATGTAACAAGAGTAGTCTAGGGTGGCCGGATAGCGCCGGATAGCACTTCTTGCATCCGGTCCGAATCGGATATCTGGTAGAATTTTGCCGGACATCCGGTCGGATATCCGCCCGGATTTTCCAGGTTGTACTTATTGACATATTTATAGAGCCTTTATTGCCTTGTCACCAGCGCTTAATTGATTTATAGCTGTATTGCGATATCTGTTTCGCCCTAATTCTGTAGGATTTAATCATTGCCATTCTCATTGGAAAATAAATCGAAGCTTTGCTTCTCAAATTTTCGTAAAGGATTGGTACAGTGGTACGTCCTAACTGGCACCACATAACTTCAGGATTCAGTTATCTTCTCGGAGGCAATGTTCTCCAAATTCGGAGACATTCTAGATGAGAAGTGGAGTCGTCTTCTTCCCAAGAGAAGGGAAGAGGTCCTCTTTATTTACATTAACTTGATAAAGTTTGAAATAAATTTCAATTGATAAAGAGTTTGAGTTGATATGATATCTTGATAGAGTTGAGGTATTATATGTTGGTTGATTTGAGTTGACCTTGATAGCAGGTTTTTTTTTTCAAAATGTTCACTGTGAAAAGTTTCTAAACGGTTTGAAAAAATTTAGAAAATCTAAATTTTGTTTAGGAAATCAAATTAATATGCCCAATAGCAATAGTAGGCAATGCAATACTGCTGTTGGGAAGGAGTACTCCACATCATAGGTGATGGTCACAGTACAAAGAAGGGACAACGAAAAAAATACAATTTGAGATAAATGCTTTGACGATTTTTGTTATTGAAATTAAATCAAAATGCTTATATAAGATGTCTTGTTCCTTTAAGATCATTATAATCACGATGCTAAATTAACTTTTCTACTTCAGTAACAAATGTATTCTGTTGTCAGATTATTATATCATACAGTCATAATTACTACTAAAACGGCTTTCGAAATAAGAAAAAAAAACTCTTCATTATTTTGGCGCATGTAGATGCATTTTTATTATAAATACAAGCCATTTTCATTCACCCAGGCCGTGTTGAAAGCCTAAGGTTCCCGGTAGAATACCACCCAGTCGTACTTGGTCCCTTTCCACTATGACCGACTCACTCTCAGCTAACTGTACCTAATCAACACTCAGCCATTGTTTTTCATATGTTTCCTTGAAAAGTGCCCTAATAAGACTTTAAATTACGGGAATGTCAGTGAAACATCCCTAGACTGTAAAGATTTGTATACAGTCTATGTCAATCTACTGAGAAACAATACCACAAATGAGTTCATTTGATATTATAGGAGTAGGTGGATCTGATGGAGATGAATCAGATTTAGAGATTCAAGGGTTCCATTTTGTTGAATGAACAAACAAATAAAAATTAATTATTGCTAATGTCTGAATGTTAAATTATGATTTATAGGTTGTTTTTATTTCAGTCTCTGTAAAGTAGAATTTATACTTTTAAATTTGTTATTTTCAAGTTTTAGTTTTAGAAATATTTCTAAACAAGTATAAAAAATTTAGAAATCACTATTTTCATTTATAAATTTCACTAACATATTTAGAAAAAAAAACCCTGCTTGATAGTATAATATAAAAAAAAGATATAATTCAGATTCTATTTTTGACTCTTTCAGAAAATATATTAAATTAAATTAAATTAATTTCATTTTTACTATTTATTATTTTTTAGTATTTTTATTAAATTAAATTTTTAAAAGAAAAAGTGAGTAATAATAATAAAAGTTATACAAAACATTGACTGTGCAAATTATCCGGCGTATCACCGGATTTTTCAACTATCCGGCCGGATTACTGGATAGCAGATTTGCCCAAACGGATATCCGGTCGGAACGGATATCCGGTCGGATCGGATATCCGGTCGGAACGGATATCCGGTCGGATCGGATATCCGGTCGGATCGGATATCCGGTACACCCTAAAACTTACGTAAACCATTGTGTGAAAGTGGCACTATTCAGCGTTTATGACTTACTCGTTAATTAATGTCAACCTCCCTCGCTGCGCTCATTCCCTACATAAATACACTCGGGTCATAACGCTGAAAAGTGCCGCTATTCACACGAAGTTGAAAGTAGTTAATATTAATTTCCAAATGAATGACATCTTATTGCACAAATTAAATTTCTTTTTGTTTGGCTATTCTTTTAACATAAGAATTTAGAATCCAAAAAATGGTTTGGATTGAAATTACAAATTACGTGTTATTGCTAGATTCACTGGACTATTATGATTATGCAAACAAAATATAAATTCCAATTAAGTTTAAATCCGTTTACGTAATGAGTTTTACTCACAAACGATTCCGCCTCGATGAGGAATATCAAATCAAAGGGTACAGCTGCGATCAGGTCCGCTATGAACCATCCCTTAAGGTAGTTGATTGCGATGGAATGGGGATTATAAACAACCTGGCCGGATTTACTAACGTACGTCGTTCGGAAGTGAAACATAATATCTACAATGTAAATAAAATGAGAAGGTTAAAAATCTGAATATCAACAAACAACTCATTAACGTCTCAAGTTTCGAAGAGACACTAATTGATCAAATTATTTAGGAAATTAAACTTGGATCTTACCCTGTAAACTTAATGATAAAACACCTAAAAAACCGCACAAAAAATATATTTATTATTATGATCAAATTATCAAAGGGAACGTGGGTTTACAAATAAGATATATATATGATCACAATGTTATTCATATATTTTAAACGGAACAAAAAACAAGATTCAATAGCACAGGACATGTGCGTTTGAGGAGGCGGAGAACGTACGAGGAACTGTTCGACCGAGGCCACCTGTTCTACCCGGAGGCCTTTGAGACCTTCGGTTGACTCGGCCCTGAGACGGCTGCATTCCAAAAGGAGTTGGGAAACCGCCTCCGCGCAGTCAACCAGGAGCCTCACTCCCACCTGTTTCTCATTCAATGCCTCCTCATTGCCATTCTGATAGTCAACACGGCCTCCATCCTGGGTACCAAGGACCCCGCCCTCTCCGACGACCTCCATCCTGGGTACCATGGACCCCGCCCTCTCCGGCGATCTCCATCCTGGGTACCATGGACCCCGCCCTCTCCGACGACCTCCATCCTGGGTACCATGGACCCCGCCCTCTCCGACGACCTCCATCCTGGGTACCATGGACCCCGCCCTCTCCGGCGGCCTCCATCCTGGGTACCATGGACCCCGCCCTCTCCGGCGGCCTCCATCCTGGGTACCATGGACCCCGCCCTCTCCGACGACCTCCATCCTGGGTACCATGGGCCCCTCCCTCTAATGCATCCTCCATCCTGGGTACCATGGACCCCGCCCTCTCCGACGACCTCCATCCTGGGTACCATGGACCCCGACCTCTCCGGCGGCCTCCATCCTGGGTACCATGGACCCCGCCCTCTCCGACGACCTCCATCCTGGGTACCATGGACCCCTCCCTCTAATGCGTCCTCCATCCTGGGTACCATGGACCCCTCCCTCTCTGACGGCCTCCACCCTGGGTACCATGGACCCCTCCCTCTCTGACGGCCTCCATCCTGGGTACCATGGACCCCGCCCTCTCCGACGGCCTCCGTCCTGGGTACCATGGAACCCGCTCTCTCCGACAGCCTCCATCCTGGATACCAGGGACCCCGCCCTCCCCCATGGCCTCCATCCTGGGTGCCATGGACCCCTCCCTCTCAGACGGCCTCCATCCTGGGTACCATGGACCCCGCCCTCTCCGACGGCCTCCGTCCTGGGTACCATGGACCCCGCTCTCTCCGACAGCCTCCATCCTGGATACCAAGGACCCCGCCCTCCCCCATGGCCTCCATCCTGGGTACCATGGACCCCTCCCTCTCCGACGACCTCCATCCTGGGTACCATGGACCCCGCCCTCTCCTCCATCCTGGGTACCATGGACCCCTCCCTCTCAGACGGCCTCCATCATGGGTACCATGGACCCCGCCCTCTCCGACGGCCTCCGTCCTGGGTACCATGGACCCCGCTCTCTCCGACGGCCTCCGTCCTGGGTACCATGGACCCCTCCCTCTCCGACGGCCTCCGTCCTGGGTACCATGGACCCCTCCCTCTCTCTGACGGCCTCCATCCTGGGTACCATGGACCCCGACCTCTCCGGCGGCCTCCATCCTGGGTACCATGGACCCCTCCCTCTAATGCGTCCTCCATCCTGGGTACCATGGACCCCGCCCTCTCCGACGGCCTCCATCCTGGGTACCATGGACCCCGCTCTCTCCGACGGCCTCCATCCTGGATACCAGGGACCCCGCCCTCCCCCATGGCCTCCATCCTGGGTACCATGGACCCCTCCCTCTCAGACGGCCTCCATCATGGGTACCATGGACCCCGCCCTCTCCGACGGCCTCTATGAGGTCCTGTCTCCCGCACCCGCCAACAAAACAGGATATAACTATTTAATATTTTAGGACTATAATTAAATTAATTTGTGTAATTTTTAGGAAAAGGGAAATGTTAGATATTGATACCTTATTTTAATAGGCAAGTATAATAAAATAATTAATGGGGGTGAAACTAAAGTCTCAATTAATATTCAATTTACCTGGATGATTTATTCGTGTTAATTTTCCATATGGTAACAAATTATCTTGATTGGAATTCATGTTGGTAATTCGGCTGATACAAAATAATCTCAAGCAAGAGTGATAATACCCTGAAATATTAGTCACCTAACTGAGACACTATACACGCTGCCCACTATAGAACGTAATGTTGACATCCTGTAGTACCTCAACGTCTTCTTTACCTGAGATGCATTTGACTACGCGAAGTCAAGTCCCATTCTATAATGAGATGTTGCCGCAGAGAACATCACACCCTACCTATTAGCTACTAATCCGTAAGGATAAAAAATTAATTTAGAGAAAACATGGAGATTAACTGAACGCCTCGGAGTCGGAGAAGCTATCTTGTTCAGCAAATAAATGACATCCCAATTAAAACTCAGTGGAAATGAAATAACGGCATCAATAAATATCCACCACAACGCACCGCATCCAATTCGATGGCCCATCGCTATCACCATCAAAATTGTAAACAATAAATATTTACACAACAGTAACCGTTATCCAATTAATTTCGTGTAATTAAATTCCTGGAAAACAAATATTTAGTAGTATTTAGGTAGTGGTTGTTTCATTACTAATGAGAGATGAAAAATATATGTAGCTGGTGTCACTGCTATTACGCAAAAGTCGTGTCACCTCTGCAGCAGTCGCGATTCAGTAACAGTCGCGATTCATCAATAGTCGCGATTCAGCAACAGTCGCGATTCAGCAACAGTCGCGATTCAGCAACAGCCACGATTCAGCAACAGTCGCGATTCAGCAATAGTCGCGATTCAGCAACAGTCACGATTCAGCAACAGCCACGATTCAGCAACAGTCGCGATTCAGCAACAGTCGCGATTCAGCAACAGTCGCGATTCAGCAACAGTCGAGATTCAGCAACAGTCGCGATTCAGCAACAGTCGCGATTCAGCAATAGTCGCGATTCAGCAACAGTCGCGATTCAGCAACAGTCGCGATTCAGCAACAGTCGCGATTCAGCAATAGTCGCGATTCAGCAACAGTCGCGATTCAGCAACAGTCGCGATTCAGCAATAGTCGCGATTCAGCAATAGTCGCGATTCAGCAACAGTCGCGATTCAGCAACAGTCGCGATTCAGCAATAGTCGCGATTCAGCAACAGTCGCGATTCAGCAATAGTCGCGATTCAGCAACAGTCGCGATTCAGCAACAGTCGCGATTCAGCAATAGTCGCGATTCAGCAACAGTCGCGATTCAGCAATAGTCGCGATTCAGCAATAGTCGCGATTCAGCAACAGTCGCGATTCAGCAATAGTCGCGATTCAGCAATAGTCGCGATTCAGCAACAGTCGCGATTCAGCAATAGTCGCGATTCAGCAACAGTTGCGATTCAGCAACAGTCGCGATTCAGCAATAGTCGCGATTCAGCAACAGTCGCGATTCAGCAATAGTCGCGATTCAGCAACAGTCGCGATTCAGCAACAGTCGCGATTCAGCAATAGTCGCGATTCAGCAACAGTCGCGATTCAGCAATAGTCGCGATTCAGCAATAGTCGCGATTCAGCAATAGTCGCGATTCAGCAACAGTCGCGATTCAGCAATAGTCGCGATTCAGCAACAGTCGCGATTCAGCAACAGTCGCGATTCAGCAATAGTCGCGATTCAGCAACAGTCGCGATTCAGCAATAGTCGCGATTCAGCAATAGTCGCGATTCAGCAATAGTCGCGATTCAGCAACAGTCGCGATTCAGCAATAGTCGCGATTCAGCAATAGTCGCGATTCAGCAACAGTCGCGATTCAGCAATAGTCGCGATTCAGCAACAGTCGCGATTCAGCAATAGTCGCGATTCAGCAATAGTCGCGATTCAGCAACAGTCGCGATTCAGCAATAGTCGCGATTCAGCAACAGTCGCGATTCAGCAATAGTCGCGATTCAGCAATAGTCGCGATTCAGCAACAGTCGCGATTCAGCAATAGTCGCGATTCAGCAATAGTCGCGATTCAGCAACAGTCGCGATTCAGCAATAGTCGCGATTCAGCAACAGTTGCGATTCAGCAACAGTCGCGATTCAGCAATAGTCGCGATTCAGCAACAGTCGCGATTCAGCAATAGTCGCGATTCAGCAATAGTCGCGATTCAGCAACAGTCGCGATTCAGCAATAGTCGCGATTCAGCAACAGTTGCGATTCAGCAACAGTCGCGATTCAGCAATAGTCGCAATTGAGCAACAGTTGCAACTTGGGAGCCGCCCAGGCTGAGACACCGGCTCACTGCACACGGTCATACGTTGTGTGGAAACAGGACTTTCATCCACTCTCTCGCACCGGAATGTACGTGCACATTCTGTGACCAATCCTGTGCCCCCTGCGACCAGCTATAACGTGCCTAGTCTGTCCATCTCCTGCCGTCCTCGCAACCAGCTGAATATGTTACAACTTTAACTATTAACGTCCGTATAATTTATTTAGATATTACTAGTAATCTTAATTTATCGATACCTCTTTTACCCCGCATGGGGGTGGATGTTGAAATATTATTAAATTCCATGCAATATCAATGCATTTGCCACTGCATCATTAACTGAAATAAAGAAATGGGATTAGCCCGTTATTGTCCCTTGTGGTCTAATACAGACTACAAATTCAACTTACCAACCATAAACAAGACCTCGACCATGCAATCTGTGTACCTCGTAGGTTTATCGTTGGCGGAGGATTTTTTATCAGGACAACCCGATATGTGGAAGGCGGCGTTGTAAGGTACAATTATCGCTACGTAGAAAGTCGCTATGAGAATCAACCAATCCCACATCGATTTGAATACCGAGTAGTGAAGGAGAATGAATCGGGGTTTCTTTTGGGCGGCAACGGTGTATTTGGGAAGAACCCGGGGTTTATCCGTTAGTATATTCTAAATTAAAGGATAAATTAATAATGTATAATTAGGATTTGCAATTATATTATATTGTTATATACATTTAGGTTTTAATAATTTCTGCTTTTATATTTATATTTATTAGTGTGGAGTTATAGCTACAAATCATTCTACTCTAATGATTATAAAGAAATGTCTTCACCTCACTGGTATTTGTTTATTTCTTTAGTAAGATGACGATGATAAAATATCATACTCATGGTTTGTGCCATCTTGGAGTTTATAAATTACAGATATTTGTGTCGAATTTTGAAAAAAAAAACTATAGTTTTAACTTTTTTTATCTAGAATTATTATTATTTATGTTGTTTATTTATAATAATTTGTATTTTGTATGTAATATTCATCCTCTTACATTTCCCATTTTTCCAAATCGGCCTTTTCTCCCGACACTTTTGTTCTGTAAATGACCGCTGAGTTGGTATAGAACGGCTCTGGAACGCCTGCGCCCCTCACCGGGCTGTCCCAGAACCGAATCCGAGTTGTAATTTATCCGCGAAGTCTGGAGGTAACGGGCTCGTATAGCGGATTCCTCCTCGTCGAATTCCAGTTCTTCTGGAAATATTATCATTATTGTAAAAAACGTTTTATTAGCAAAATAATAAGTTGTGTATATTTTTATTCTTTATATAGATTTTAATAAACAATGCCAAATCAATAAATAAATGTTATTATGTAATTAATATAAAGCAAGGAAGCAATTGCAAATATATTATTGCATTGTGCATTAGTACAGTAGTAGGTTGCATTAATAGTGCTGGTGTTCATTAAATATAACTAATGTTCATTAAATAATTAATAAATTATTATAAAAATCATTAATTAATAATGAAGATTGAACTAGTTTGCTTTGAATCGTACCCCCTATTTGGGCCGACAGCATCTTCACAGCTACCCACAGCGTGTTGTAAAGTAACGAGACGGGAGGGGAGGGGGGGGGGGGAATTGGACGCAAATCCCATCTTGGCGAATTAATATCCCGCCTCAATGTTAAATTCTCAATTTAGGGAAAGGAGCAGGTTACAGTAGCACGGTATTTTAACCAAAACAATATACTAAACACAATAGAACAGGTTACAGTTTTATTTTTGAGAGTAATCAGCTGTTATTTGTGTCGAATTTCCCCTGGAGAGGGATGAATTTTTATTGCGTCCAGTTCTCCCCCTGCTATCTGAAAATAACATATTCCGCAGATAACCCACCCGCACCCACGTACAACATCATACTACTACTTAATCGGCTAGACAAATTGATCAAATCCTTCTTGGAGGACTCGTAAGTGGGCTGCCATAGCTGAACTACATCCAATGTCCTAGTTCGGATACGAATCATAATCAATATCATATAACAAGCACTTTGATAATGGGTCGAGTAATAGAATATTGAGTGTTTTCTCTTACGGTATCGTATTGTCTGAAGGGGATGTCTGGAAGGAAGTGGCTAAGGACGCTTCGGTAGGTAGAGTAGAAGTCCATGCTAATCAATGCAATAAGTATTACCAGAGAGCGACAACCTTGACGTGGACAATAATAACTCTCATAAACTGAAGGCCGTTTTTTGGATATTCCGTCGTTAGTTCTGATGTAATTTAGTTCTACACAATGGTGCGCCATAAGATGTGGGTTCCTGTCATTTTTTACATTATAAGTTTAATTATACTTTAATGAAAGATTCAGCGAAAAAATGGCAGTTATCTGCCGGATTTTCAATTACCACTAATAGAATAGCGTTTACATTTCGAATTAGAACTAACATCGCTTCAGTCGGAACTATGGCGAATTCATCCACTTTATATTACAAGTATAACGGCATTCAGTTGGTTTTTAAGCGTATGATTAAGTAAAAGGATAAGTATAGTATAAGGTCTTTCTCCATGTCAAGCCACCAAAAGCAGTGTAAAAGTCCATCCATGGGCGGAAACCGACAAGGAAATTATTAAGAAAATTTATTCTTATATAGTCAATTAGATATTTGATAGCATAAAAAGTAAATCTGATAAAATGTCATAACCTCATAAAGAATCTATGACAGATCAATAACAACAAAGTAACAAATTTAATCAATTGACAACAGTTCTATAAAACGCAGGATTGGCTGTAGCGTGTCCTGCGCCCCCGCCCCGGACCCAGCGTCCCGCGCCCCCGCCCCGGGCACCGCGTCCTGCGCCCCCGCCCCGCGCCCAGCGTCCCGCGCCCCGCTCCCGCGCCCAGCGTCCCGCCACGTGCCCCGCGCCCCGGGCAACTAGCCCCGCGCCCCCGCCCCGGACCCAGCGTCCCGCGCCCCCGCCCCGGGCACCGCGTCCTGCGCCCCCGCCCCGCGCCCAGCGTCCCGCGCCCCGCTCCCGCGCCCAGCGTCCCGCCACGTGCCCCGCGCCCCGGGCAACTAGCCCCGCGCCCCCGCCCCGGACCCAGCGTCCCGCGCCCCCGCCCCGGGCACCGCGTCCTGCGCCCCCGCCCCGCGCCCAGCGTCCCGCGCCCCGCTCCCGCGCCCAGCGTCCCGCCACGTGCCCCGCGCCCCGGGCAACTAGCCCCGCGCCCCCGCCCCGGGCACCGCGTCCTGCGCCCCCGCCCCGGACCCAGCGTCCCGCGCCCCCGCCCCGTTCCCACGCCCAGCGCCCCGCGCCCCTAGCGCTTCGAGCTTTTATTTCATTGCGTTCTCTCTGATCTATACTAAGATACGGTGTCTTTAGTCTTGTAAATATTGTAATCATTTCCCCATTGCAAACATACAGGTGAGAGGTGACACACAGTAGGTTAGCTGTCGAATTCTACTAGGTCGAACGAGCTCGGACAAACTCTACAGAATCGATATTTTAGGAATGTTTCCTCTTTGTGAAGCAGAAGAGTTAAACACACCACAGACGTACTCCATACTGAACACCTGTCCTGTAAACTGCAACGCATCAGTTTACACTTTACAGGGAGTGGAACTGGTAAAAAAGTATAATGATGTGATGGGATAACAATTGGAGTTGCCGTAGGTGATGCTCCAACTGTTACACAATTGGCGTTCGATCAGCTACTATATCTATAATGGATGGTGGTCAGCAGTGTTAAAGTCTGCCTGCGATACGGAGTAAAAATCACATTTAAGGAGAACTGAGTGAGTAGAGTAACAACTTTATCAGCAGTAACCTTTCTCATTGCCTCTCGAATTTAATCATTTCAGGAAAGCAAAAGGTATATATATTCATTATTCATTCATGAAATTACGTATATACTTTTCATTACTTTTTTGGAGGATGTATAACTTATAGCTTCGTTGTGCAAGGAATACTTTCATGACGTGTCACCATATAAAGTTGTCGCAATCGGCGGAGAGTAATTATCGCATCGGAAATAAACGAAATTTCTCGAATCATAATGTGAATATTTATTGTAAGATATTAATATTGACCAAACATGAAACGAGGGTGATAAAGTAGTTAGTAGGAACAAAAATATAAGGTAGCGTATTTAAATAAATAATCTAAATTTTTCATTATAATCGAAAAAAAAAAACAATCACATTTACGTCAACGCCACCTTTGAGGTATGCGTATCACCCCGTATCACCCGATTGGATAAGATCGTAAATCAAAGATCTTCCTAATTTACAAAAGTTGACACTTTACAGTTAGTAAAATCATCAGTTATGTTGAAACAATACACCGCAAATATTAGCACCGGGAGATTGCTCGGCGAATAATTTGTAACCTGATACGGTTTCCCGCTGTGCTTGATCCTAACATTCTCGTAAAACCTACTTTACAATTTAATGAATTCCGTAGCCTACAACGCCCCAGGCGGGGATATAAGGGACGGCTGGAGCAGGAGCCCACAAATTAAACACGTACGAATGACACCATCGGAAATTAGTCCTGAGTTCACGAAGTCACTTCTTTCATTTACTTGGTGCCGAATATTTATTGCCAGTTTGGACAACGCGGTACCGGCCTGGACATTAAATTTGCGTAATTTTTGAAATGGCGATACATTTTGTTTTTAAATACAATATCGGTCCTAATAAATCCCTAACGTAAAGGGCGATCGAAGATTACAAACAAAAGACGTTTCGACACTTTATATTAAATTATTAATTACTATTATTTAATAATTTACGTATATTATTGTAATACATGACGAACACTATAGGTTCCACATCACTTGTCGCAGACATCATCAGATCATGTAAGACTGTTGTACCATAAACGTAGAATACTACAGAATGGCAACCCGTCTTCGGTAAATTTTGGCACACGACACGCCGAGAGTTTGTGGAATTATGAAATGATTGTGAAATGTTTTACGATATTTGGTTTGGTTAGGCGTTATTTCGATACGGATTGGATTAATGTCTACAGGGAGAGTATGTGTAACTTTTATCCACGTGCAGTTGTTAGGCAATGGTAGAACAGCTGGCGTCGGTATGTCAAATAAACAAAATCTGATTCTTTCAAAAAGTATCAAAAACATAATTAATTAACAATTCCTATAATAAAATGGATTTGAAATGAAATAAATTCATAAGATTGAATAACTGTTTTATCATTTAATACCTCGTAGGCGCGTACACAGTCCCAGTTGATTGATAATTTATGTTAGTGAATAGCAACTCACCAGTGGGGGTACCGAGCGTGTTATTGGTATCGCTATTGCCGCTGCTAAGGTCAACACTGTTGCTATGGCTAATATCCTTATAAGAAGCAAGAAATAGAACGACATCTCCCTTCTCATTCTTTATCGGAACAATATCCAGAAGACACCAAAACGGACAACCTGTAGAAAAATAAAAACATAATTAAAACGCTATCAATAATGATGACAAGATGCTATTAATTAACGGTGGGCTTTTTAAATTCATACATCGAACAAAAACAAACTACTACTGAATTCAACATTAATTATGGAACAACTAATTATTTTAGTTCATAAGAACTATAAAACTGTGGGACATGAATAAATCTCTCACTGGAATAATATCCAACTTACTCAAGAATAATAATTACTAAACACACCCAAATCCAACCGGAGCAATTATATTGAACTAATTGCATCCCGGTATTGTCGCTATTACTACTGTTACATTACAATAATCTTTATAAATAACTGAAGAATATCCATAGCCTACCCTCACTGCGCCGACACCCAACTCTGATAGATCACCAGATACAGATAGATTGAGACACTGTAAGGCGACACTGGGCAGTCTCATTGAAACTAAATAAGAAAGAAGTGTCAGTTTTACGGAACTGGGAACGGATATCAATTACGGAATTGTGAGTACGGTACCTACCGGTAATTTATTCATTGTTGTATTGCTGTATTGGCAGACTGACAGTTTAGAGTTGCCTAATTCTGAAATTCGGTAGGCCTAAAGCCTAAGGAAAAATACGGAAATAATTGTACAACGGTCTGACGGTATGGAAGAGATATTACAGGGATTTACTTTTGATCGGCTGCGGGAGATTGGTCGCCAATTTGATTTTGATTCTGCTGGGAAGAGAAAGGAAGATGTTGTAAACTTTTTAATAGGGTTGCCACCTAAGTTACTTAAGGCATTTGGTATTTCACTACCCACAGAGGCGGCATCTGGAGGTGTAGATCCAATGCTAAACATACTACAACAGCAACAAGAAATATTCTCAGTACTTATTCAACAGCAAAGAAATATGCAAGGGGTGGTCGAGCAATTGGCGCAGGGAACCACATTCGGTGTTGGCGGGGCTGGGGGAAGGGAACCATTCCGGGAAAATGATACCCCGACAGTTAAACCCCCAAAGCCAATGTTACGGGCTTTAACGGTCAATGATGACATTGAACACTTTCTTACGGTTTTTGAACGGACAGCCACATTACAAGGGTGGGACAGATCAGTCTGGTCCACCCAGCTTGCTGGTCGGCTAACCGGTAAAGCATTAGCAGCTTTTTCCACCCTTTCTAATGAGGATGCTGCTGATTATGATAGGGTGAAAGAGATAATTCGGTCGCGATATGACATAAATACGGAGAACTTGAGGTTGCGGTTTCGGGGAGACAGAAAAAGAGATAATGAATCCTTTAGTGAGTTTGCGGAGAGAATGCGGGAATCCTATAGGCGGTGGGTGTATGAGCAGGTTACGGGTGAAGATGAAGAAACGATTCCATTAGAAGAATTAATTTTAATGGAACAGTTTTCCCATTGCGTACCTAATGATCTGCAAGTTTGGTTGCGAGATAGAAAACTAAAATCTCTAAGTCAGTTAGCGGTGTCAGCTGATGATTACGCATCAGCGCGGCGTTTTAATTCTCAACAGTTTAGTAGTCGTCCACGGGATTTTCAACAGAATTTTAAACGGACGCCTTATGGAAGTAATAATAGCGGATATCAATATTCTGAGAATAAACCACACAGAGATGGTTTTACACCGAATTCAAATTCACCTGCGTTTCAACCTTCTGCATCGTTCAATCCTCATTCGCGTCCATTACCGAAGTGTAAATTCTGCGATAGTCTTGGGTTCCATAACGAATTCCATTGGAAGGAGCAGTGTCCGCGTGATAGAAGATACGGTCCTGCAAAATCTTTCCAAACTCCTCGTAACTTCAATCAAACACAAACAAATTCAGCACATCCGGTTTCGAAACCCTTTCCTTCTAGAAATGAAGGAAAAGCAGCTTCTGTCAGAAATCCTGACAGCTATTTGGTGGATAACTCAGTAGTAAACTTATTGTTCGGTGAGGCAAATATTGTTAGTAGTGGAGAAACTAAACTGGGAATGCGATGTACATCCACGGTAAAGGTCGGTTCCTTAGAATATACGGTTTTATTGGACTCTGGTTGCCAAGCAACATTTGTTTCTGTATCAACAGCTCAATGTATTCTTAAAGAATTGGGTACACAACGACATCTTGTGGATACTAGTTCGGATTTATTACGTTTAAGCTCAGCTACTGGAGCCCAACTAGATGTATGCGCCAGATTTAAAGCCCCTGTAACTTTAGATGGTTTTACGGAAACAATCACTTTGTGGGTTGTTCGAGATTTTGATCATGATTTTGTAGTTGGAACGGATGCCTTACCAAAGTTAGGGGTTTCTTTGAGGACTGCGGAACGCACGATTTTCGGGACGGAACGATTAGAAATAAACCATTCGGATTTTGCCATGGATTCGATTTCCAAGGTTGTAGATTCTTGGAGGGAAAAGATCGGAGCGGATGATCGGGGCGTTACAGATACACGGAATAACAACAGCGGGTTGTGTGCACTGTTAGTTGGAAAACAAATTCCTCCTCGGACAGCGAGTTTTGTAAAGGTACAGGTTGAAGGACAGTTTAAAGAACTCCCGTCTCGACAATGTTTATTTGAACCTTCAGATGGGTTAGCGGAATACGGTTTATGTTCTACGGGAGCCGTTCTTGAACTGGAGGAGGATGGTTACGGTTTATTGGGGATTCTAAATTTAGATTCCATCCACAAATCTATTCCAGAAGGTTTAACTATTGGGAAATGTACGAACTTAATTGCCGATAATGGTACAATTAATCTAACGGAAATCACGGATACGGATGTCACGGACACCAATGTTCTAGATTCGGTTGCGGATGGTTTATCGGCAGTAATAACGAATGTAAAGGAACGCGAGAAGGTACTCGAATCCAGCATCGATTTATCGGAAACGGACTTGACAGAAGAACAAAAGTCGGAGGTTTTGAATCTACTAAAAGAGTACCACGATGTATTCCAACTCTCAGATGATGAATTTGGGAGAGCGGATTTACCGGAACATTGTATTAATACGGGTACCACGGCGCCTATTAAACAGGGACTTCGCAGGACTCCCCACGAATTAAAGGCAGTTGTGGCCAAGGAAATAAAGAAAATGTTAGATTTGGGGGTGATTCAGCCATCTCAGAGTCCGTGGTCTTCCCCAATTGTACTAGCAGCGAAACCCGATGGGTCTGTTCGGTTTTGCGTAGACTACCGGAAGTTGAATAGTTACACGGTCAAAGATAATTATCCTCTTCCCCATATTGAGGATATATTGGAGCATTTGCGTTCTTCAAAGTACTTTACCTCCCTAGATTTAGCCATGGGATATTGGCAAATTCCGTTATCCTATGATGATATTCCCAAAACAGCTTTCACTTGTTCGTCAGGGTTTTATGAATTTATTGTGTTAGCCTTCGGGTTATGTAATGCTCCGGCATCTTTTCAACGCGCTATGGAAAAAATGTTGCGGGGTATTAGTGTGGTAGGGAAAAATCCATATAACGTATTTATTGACGACATATTAATTAACTCGGATGACTTTATTAGCCATTTAAACCACGTAAAACTTATTCTAGAACAGTTATTAACCAAAAAGGTAAAACTCAAAGTAAGGAAATGTACCTTTTTTAAGTCTCAAACTAATTACTTGGGTCATATCATTTCTAGAAATGGTATTAGCCCGGACCCTAAAAAAACTGATAAAGTTCTGAATTATCCGGAGCCCCATAACCTTAAAACACTTAGAGGTTTTCTAGGGTTAACAAACTATTATAGACGTTTTATTGAGGGCTATGGAAGTATTGCTAAACCTTTATACGAACTGTTACGGAAAAATACTGTATTTGTCTGGACCAATTCCACTCGCTTGGCATATTGGGAACTAAAGAACCGGTTGGTATCCACACCAGTTCTAGAATATCCAGATTTTGATAAACCTTTTATTTTGGAAACAGATGCGAGTGAAATAGGTTTTGGTGCAATTTTATCACAAATTTGTGATCGTGATGGGATGTTACATCCCATTGCATATGCGTCTAAACATATTGATAACGCACAACGTAGGTACAGTGCGCCTCATCTAGAATTATGGGGTTTGAACTGGGCCTGTAATCATTTTCGTACATACTTATATGGTCGAATAAGTAGTAATGTTGTTTATACAGACCACGCTTCTATTAAGGGGTTGTTGCGTGGGCGTACTGAATTAACCGGTCCATTAGCGCGGTGGGTATTTAATATCAATGAGTATATTAATCCTGATCATGTTTTTCATCGGCCGGGCAAAGCAAATGGTAATGCTGATGCTCTTTCGAGAATTCCGGTTGCTACTAGCAACCAAAACGGTATTTGTGCTAGCTCAAATATATGTGAGTCTTTTGAAAAGTTACGGGAGGAGACGGAATTATTGAAAGAGTTACAGTATACTGATTCTGATTTACGTGCACTTATTGATTTTCATGTATCTAAAATAGTACCCAGTGACAAAAAGATGAGAGATTTTGTAAAAACTAATTCTGATAATACCACTCTAATTGACGGTGTTTTATATAAAGTAGAAGATAATGTTGATTTTCGGCAGCCGCGTTTAGCTGTCCCAAAGGAGTGGAGATTTAAGATATGGAATGAAATTCATGGGGGTAAATTTGCTGGCCATCTCTCTGATCATAGAAATTGGAGTGTGCTAAGATTACAATATTGGTGGCCACGTATGCGGGTTGATATTTTTCATTGGTGTCACAGTTGCTTGCAATGTGCTACGAGGAATCCTGGGCGTGGGCAGAAGCCTTTGCTTCAACCTTTACCGGTTGGGGGCCCATTTGAGCGAGTAGCTGTTGATGTTTTAACTTTACCATTGACGGAACTGGGTAATAAAAAGTGTATTTTATTTGGAGACTATTTAACAAAATGGATTGAGGCATATGCGGTACCAGATGAAAAAGCGGAGACAGTAGCAAATTGTTTCATAGATTTTATTGGCAGGCATGGAGTACCTCGGGAGCTGTTATCAGACAGAGGTACTAACTTTTTGTCTGATTTATTTTTATCTGTTTGCGATTTGTGCGGGATTCGGAAAATTAATACTAGTGCATTTCACCCTCAAACGGATGGAATGATAGAACGTTTTAACAGAACGTTGTTAGACATGTTAGCCAAAACAGCTGACAGACACAATAACGATTGGGATCGGGTGTTGCCTTGTGTATTGTTTGCTTATAGAACATCACAACACTCTAGTACAAATGAATCGCCGTTTTTTTTGTTATATGGGCGGGATGCCCGATTGCCAACCGAAACGGCTTTGAATAGACCTCGGACAGTCTATCAAGTGGATTTGGATGATTATAGAACTGAGTTGTCAGATCATCTATCTACGGCGTGGGATATTGCACGACGCAACATAAATAAGGCGCAGGTGCAATATAAGGAACAGTTTGATAAAAAACGTAAATCAGTCACATATCGAGTCGGAGATAGGGTGTTCCTTCACCGACCTGATTTGGTGAAAGGAAAGTATCATAAACTCACTAGGCCATTTCATGGGCCTTATAGAATTCTAAAAATTGTCGCCAATAATGCGGAAATAAGATTGGTTGACAAGCCACATGAAAAGATTTTATTTGTAAACATTGACCGATTACGAAATTGTAAATCGGAAGTACCAAGTCAGTCCTATACTGGGAAGTAAAATTATTATTTTTGGGATATAAATATATGAGATTTATATATTTTTTTTGTGCGTATTTTTATTATTCTTGGGAAATATAAGATTTACATTTTTTGTTTTGTTTTGTGCTTATATATGTGTTTTGTGCTTAATTTTATTATTTTTCGGTATATTTTTTTGTGAGCTACAGTATTAGCTATTACGAATTTTCTTTTGACACTCTGTGGCAAGAGTGCCTTTTTTTTGTGCGGGGGGAATATGTAAGGATATGATACAGAGTAGGCCATGGAAGAGGGTTTTTGGGAGATATGACTGAGAGTCTGGGAGTCGAGATGGGATTTTATGTACCGATAGGACTGTATTAGAGATTATGAATATATTGAGATAAGATTATATATTATATTAGATTGAGAGATTATTTGATTACTTCATGATAGCGGCGGGTACGGCAAACGGGGGCTTACACACGTAATGCTTTATGTGCAGTGTTTACATTCAGTCCTGAGCCAGGAGAGACCGGCTTGGAAATATTTTGTGCCTTTCTGTTTTTAGCTTAACACTAGTAGGCTTAATTATAAGGACATAAATCCGTTATCAAACTAATGAACTAAACATAACTCAACTCAACAAACCATAACTGACTGATGATCTGCATGTACCACATACCTGTGCATACGTTTATATTGTTATACTGCTATTTACTGTCGGTTCTTCATAATATGGTTGATGAATTATTATATTTGGAATAACGATAAATAACCCCGAAAACCCAATATTCTCGATATACCGAAGGTAAGAGAGAAAGGTTATATATAACGATTGTGACTTATGTTAAAGTGGTTTGAAGTGAATCTAATGTTATTTGATAGACCCTACATGAGTCGGTCCGTGTTCCTTTTATATGTGACTAAAATCAGTGAAGAACGGCAGATTAGTGTGCAGTATTGTGCAGCATTGTGTATGAGTGAGACTGATAACGAAGCATTTCCTAAAGAATGCGCCATATATGTGAATTATAACTAAGCCATATCGTTGTGAGTAGTTTAAGTCATAACTCTGTTTATATAGATAGAGCGCCACGTCCTAAAGGAACTGTTAATATTCCCCGAAGGTGAATAATATTGTCAGAGATTATATAATACTGTCAGTCGAATAATACATTAAGCTTACATAGCAATAAGATTAAGCCGTCGAACCCAATCTCCCGGGTATATCCAGCGGGTGAATGATCGCGCACAGATTGGTTTCGACTAGTGTAGTGAATTAAATACTTGTCATAGGCTAAAAGTGATTTATTATCTAGAAGACATCCTAATTTGGCGGGTTAAACTGCCAAAGGTCTGAAAGCGCGAACAATAACGGATATAGCTTCTTTATTGCAGTAAGCAATAAAGTTGAAAGTACCGGTCAACCGGTAAACCTGAACGGTACATCTGTAGGTCAGTAGGCCCAACTGCCAGAACCGGTACTGCTGTAGGCCCATAGGTCCAACTGCCAGAACCGGTACTTCTGTAGGTCCGTAGGCCCAACTGTCCTAACCGGTACTTCCCGTATAAGTACATTAGTATTATTCGATTTGATTGTTGTATACCGGTAGGCTGTTTAAGAGATTAGGGACTGTACACCCCTTGTTTCTTTTGGAGCTTACTTATTTCTGTCAGTTTTATTTATTTGTAGGCCAGTATTGAACAGAAGGCGTGTAAGCCTGATCATATTGTGCAGACAATTTGTAGGTTGAACTGTTGTCTGATTGCTGTTAAGTCTGAACGGATTGCAGTGTGTGTAGATCACCTGTCCGATAAAGAACTGTTAGGAAGTAGGGGCAGCCAATGCTGTAAGGTAAACCCCCAACTAAAGAATAAGTCATACTACTGGGTTAGAACGCATACTACCTAATCATTTCGGAGTCTGCATGTCCTGTAGTTTATTTAGGCTTGAGAGTAGTCTACCATCGTTTAGTCTGTACTTTGTTTGTGTAGTCTGTACAGGTAGCGTATAATATTTATTTAGATAATTTGTAGGCTGGATAGTTGTCTGGCTGTTATTAGGTCTGAACGGATTGCAGTGTGTGTAGATCACCTGTCCGATAAAGAACGGTTAGGAAGTAGGGGCAGCCAATGCTGTAAGGTAAACCCCCAACTAAAGAATAAGTCGTACTACTGGGTTAGAACGCATACTACCTAATCATTTCGGAGTCTGCATGTCCTGTAGTTTATTTAGGCTTGAGAGTAGTCTGCCATCGTTTAGTCTGTACTTTGTTTGTGTAGTCTGTACAGGTAGCGTATAATATTTATTTAGATAATTTGTAGGCTGGATAGTTGTCTGGCTGTTATTAGGTCTGAACGGATTGCAGTGTATGTAGATCACCTGTCCGATAAAGAACGGTTAGGAAGTAGGGGCAGCCAATGCTGTAAGGTAAACCCCCAACTAAAGAATAAGTCGTACTACTGGGTTAGAACGCATACTACCTAATCATTTCGGAGTCTGCATGTCCTGTAGTTTATTTAGGCTTGATAGTAGTCTGTCAGTGTTTGGTCTGCATTTTGTTTGAGTGGTTTGTACGCGTAGCGTAATATTTATTATTCAGAGTTTATGCGATTATTCGCAACATTCATTCCCCAAGTTTGTTCCTACAATAATTGTGTTTGTTATACATACCGCTATAGTTAAATTAACCCCGGTACTACACGGGCTGCTTGGCGTAGGTAAAGACTGGTGATTTTGTGCACCGGTCACTCCAGCAGATGCCGTGGTTCTTTTAACTGTTCAAGTATATTTAACTACTGATTATCTGTTGTACAAGTACTCGTACCTAATTTAGGGTTTAGTGTACAGTGCTTTCCGAAAGTAATTAGTGTATTCATTATATTTGTGTTGTAAAGTGGTTGATAGGCACGTTCGATTAGCTCTATTAACTTCTAGGTAGGAACACTCCGTGATACATAACGTAGTACCTATAGCGACACGGCTATAGGTCGTCAGGCGGTGGTATTTTCCTATCTGGACAACGCAGTGTATTTACTACTACGTATTATTTTCAAATACCGCAGTACCCTGTCCGTTGTAATAACCAGAATTCTAACCCTTTGTTAGGCTGGTTTGTAGACTTCTTGTAAAATTACCCTGAAAATTCGTATTTTGTGTTTTTGTAAATTTTTGTGTTTATTTAGAGATTGTAATCTCACCCGAATTGTACGTAATTTGTAGTATTAAGTAACTTAGGTAAATTAGCATTATTTGTTTTAGTGTCCTATAAGTAACACTTCACTAAAAGCGCACCGCTTTGTGTAGTGATTACTCCCCAGAAATAATAACATTTATTTCAAGCATTGACTAAAGCCCATTAAAACGGGTATATATTTATTATAAATCAAATCTAACGATTTATAAATAGTAGGCCTGCCATACAACCATTAGGTCTCAATATCAGTTGGATTACTGCTCAAATAACGGTAATAAAGTAAGTAAGGTAACCAAGTAACCCTTGAAATTCAGAAATTCAGTTATTTAAAATAATTGATATACCGGTATTTACAATAGGCTTATTATATTTATTTCTATAAATTTATTTTTAAATATCTGTAATTAATTCTAGTTTGTAATTATACTTATATATATACACTATAAGTGTAAACTGTATACCGGTATTTACGATAAGCCTATTATCTTTATTTCTATAAATTTAGGCTGAAATTATACCGGTACTTGTAATTAATTCTAGTCCAGAATTATATATACTACAAACTGTAAGCTGTATACCGGTATTCCGATAGGCCTATTATATATTTATATATATTTGTGCTAAAATTATACCGGTATTCTGTGATAAACCTAGTCTGTAATAATAGTTATATATACTATAAGCATACCGGTATTCTAATATATTATATATATCACGCTACACTGAGTAGCAGTACCGGTAATTAATTACTAGGCTAGCAGTTAATACTGAGTTACTAGACTTGCTCAGACTGTAATACAGCAGTAGACATTCAACTGTACACATAAACATGTCTGATACTAAGCAGAACCTGTCAGACAGTTTATTAGATGTAACTATCTGCGACTCAGATAGAGGCGTAGAACCGTCTAGTCGTAAGTTCAGTTCACCTCCCACTGTGAGGAAGGTCATCCCTCCAGTAGTAATAAGAGAACCTAGGCTGGTCCAACATCGTAGGTCTATCATAGGCACGCGAGCTCAGGTCAAGCGGAACCAAGAAGCAGCGGAACAGCGACAACCCGCGAGCCAAGAAGTTATTTCTCAGCGGCCCGACAGCTCCAGTAGTGAAGATACTGCAGAACTGACACCCGAGCGCGGAGCAAGGATGACGGATGAGGCTTATTCAGATCCCCTTCTCATCCTTCCTGCAGCCGTACTCACTAGGTTATTGATCGCTGTGGAAGAACACCAGATCGATTGGGCGAGAAGCCAGCGTTCAACTAGAGATAGTTATGCTGGATACACAAGGGAAGAACTGAAGTCCATGGTCGAGTCGCAATGGAACTTCCCCGGACCCGGACTCCCGTTTGATTTATCAGAAGCTGCCTGGGAGGACATACACCGGATGGGAGTAGCCAAGGAAACCATCGATCCAGCTGTGTGGAAGAGGTCCGCAGCCGGATACGCACAGGGATTCTTCAGCTCTATGGAGCGAGTAAAAGGACAACTGTTTCAACAACCACAAGGACCTCAAGAGCAGGGACAACTGCTTTATCAAGTTAGAGAAAGAATTCTGCGAATCAGGCTAATCTTATCAGCCTTTGAGGAGGCTTCTAAACGAAGACAAGACACGTCGTTGCAAGTTGCCGTAAAGACTTGGTTTCAACGGGTGAGTCTCCAGGTTCAAGGAACAGCTCGGTGGAAAGCTCAGCTGGAGGAGCGATCAACCCATGGAGAATCAACAGACGCTACTTTTTCCCAAGTGGAAAGTGAAGCGACGGCAGAGAAACCGCATAAGAGGGATGCCATTGACATCTATCTGTCAGACTATCAACGTTTTTTAGGTGATGACGAGTTGAGGAGAAGGTTAGAGGGACTTAGCCCTAATAGTGAAGGAACCAAGCTTGTGTTGGATGCCATCGATGTGGAAATGAGGGCTGCGAATCAGGCTAAATTTGATGAACAACTCCGCCTGACACGAGTCCAAGAAGAACAAGTAAAGAAAAAACGCATAGAAGACAGAAAGAAAGCAGCAGTGGTAGCTGCAGAAGCAGAAAGAAAAGCGGCAGCGGCAGAGGCAGCGGCAGAGGCAAAAGCGGCCAAAGCTGAAAGAAAAGCGGCAGCGGCAGCGGCAAAGGCAGCGGCAGAGGCAAAAGCGGCCGAAGCTGAAAGAAAAGCGGCAGCGGCAGCGGCAGCTGCAGAAGCAAAAGCGGCTGAAGCTGAAAGAAAGGCGGCAGAGGCAGTGGCAGAAGCAGAATGGAGAGCGACTGAAGAAACCACCCAATTAGAATTGGAAAACATTCAGGAGAATCAAGACTGCATAAATAAACAGTTAACAGCTAGTAATATGCAGATGATGAATCGATCTACTCCCAAAAGACAGGGATATACATCATCTGAAGAAGGCGATACCACCGATACTGAAGGCAAAGGAAATAGATCTCGTCTAAGCAGACGTAAAAGAACATTCCACCGTCAGAAATTGCCTGATTTGCCTCCAGCTGTTAGAAGGCAACTAAATAACACCAACTTAGGTAGTACAGAGCCCACAGACCAAATAATTAAAATAGAAAGACTCCCTACTATAGTAGATGAGCCTGAAATAATTAGGCCTGTTCTTGAAATCACCCCTTCGGTGATAGACACACCTGTGCTCCCTGAAACTACTTCTAAATTCCCTCTGCATAGCACTAAGCTACCTGTGCCCAGTAGAACTGCCCAGGAGACAGTTCAGGTCCTGGACCCCGAGCGAAATATTCAGGATTTGTCGCCCGTTGTCCCTCGTCCGCCCGCTACAATGTTGGCGACTCCCGCTTCGGCGGTCGAATGGGTGGACGAGAGACGACGGGGGATGGATCTCCTGCTCGGACAGATGCAGCATTATTTGTTTTAGTGTCC